>JADLZK010013142.1:0-304627 GCA_015847255.1 Hyparrhenia diplandra
AACCACCCCCGCTCACCGCTCGCCACAGCCGGTCCGTCCGCGGAGAAAGCAGAGCGCATGACCCCGCGGACGGGATGTGGAGTGCCAGCGGACCCCGTCACCTACTCCGTCCTCCCCGACCATGGCCTCCACCTCGAGGAAGCCGTCGGCCTCCAAGAAGGCGTCGTCGGTGCAGCGCGAACCAAGCGTGCCGGTGGCAGTTGCGTGCTATGGAGCCCGGCATGCACGCCGAGGAGGAAGATCCCGGGCTGGGGTAAAAACCCCCGGCCGTCGTCGACCAAGAAGAGGGCTGCGGCATCGGGCGCGAAAGCAAGGGCGGTGCTTCCACGAGCAAGGGCGAGGCAAGGCCAAGGGCAGCGGCGATGGCGTCGGGGAGCAAGGGCGGGGCTTCCACGAGCAAGGGCAAGGCCAGGCCAAGGCGCCGGTGAGCATCGCAGAACTTCAGTCGCCTCGGCGTTGGAGATCTGCAGGGAGTGCTTCGAGGGCCTACGGCACATCGCACGTACAAGCAAATGGACTCCATGTGTCGCCCTCCCTCGGCCGGTTCCCGGCCCGACATCATGGAGCGGCCCCTCCCGTGCGAGAGGAGGTAAGTGTTCAGTCCAACTTGGATTCAGAGAATCTAGATTAGTTCATTTTGTAGAATCGTGAGTGCAAAGGTAAAGATTTGGCCAATGATGCATAATGATTTTTAGTAGATGGCTACCGATTTGGTAGTTCGTTTGTAGAATCGAGGTATGATTAGGTAGATAGCTAATGATTTTGGCCAATGATGCATAATGATTTCAGTAGATGGCTAATGATTTGGTAGTTTCTAATTTTAGTAGACTGTTATTGGCCAATGATGGATAATGATTTCGTTAGATGGCTAATAATTTGGTAGTTTCTAATTTGAGTAGCTTTGTTATTGGCCATGCATAATTTAGTGAATGCAATAATGAGATGGCTGCCTTTATGTGAACACTAGTTCTTCTACCTATCTATCTATTCATGTCGGTAATCCAATATGCTTGTATCAACCACTGTTCAAAGCAATAATTGGGTTAGGATGGTTGTTTGGTGCCCCACCAAGGTTTGGCATGTGGTGAAGTAAGGGTGTAAGTAATATATGCATGGAAGGGTGTAAGGAATATATGCATGCAAGGGTGCAAGGATTATATGCATGCAACGGTTTAATGATTATCTACATGCCAATGCCAACATGCCAAGGGTGTAAGGATTATAGTGGCTAGGAATCAATCAACCCCAAACTCAAGCCGATGGTCGACGTGGAAGAATAGGCATATTCCATGCTGTCTATTCATTTTTTTTGTTTCTCATCTTCAATTAAAAGGCAGCCATTAGATATAAGAAAGGCGCGGACACCAAATTAAGAGGCATGTGTTTGATCGGTATTCACATAATTGATTTGCTTCGATTTTGCAGCGCCGGGTGGTACAAATTGGGAAAAGCATTCCTCATCTGGATTTTTACAAGACCGTTGGGGGACTATCGAATCCAATGCAACACTAGATCTAATCTAAGTGATGGCATAGGATGGAATGGGGCCACGGTGTTGTTAGCCCAATGAGGACTCAAAGGTTTTTTACGACAAATCATTATTTTCCCCTATGAAACTTATGTTCCTTTTTCAAATTCATTATTTTACAAAATGTAGTCATTAGATTATCCTATGATATATAGAAATGTGTTTTTGGTATAATATTCGACTCTTTATGTATTTATCATATGATATAGCATTGTGTTTGGTGAGTAACCTACTATATCCTATCAACCGATCCCTGTTTTCTCAAGCTAATAACACTACTTTTTGTTTAGACTTTCCAGATCTCCCAGGACCGCACTCATGAGCGCCATCACTGCCTCAGTCACCGAGCCATTGAACCGAGAGGCTCGCTCGTCTGTCCTCGGCTGGAGCGAAGTTTCACCGAACCGTCCGAGAAGGACCCGACCTAGAAGAAGGTGGACGCCTTCGGAAGGACCCGGAGGGCGTCAAGTCCAAGGTTGGCCACCTCCAGCAGGCCTTGGCCGACGCCGCCTGGGCAAGAAGTGATGGCGTCCCCCGGAGCCCCCTCCTGCCAAGACCCCCGCATGACCCCCGCCCGCCTTTTGGTAGCCCACTGTTTAGTGGGCTTATTATTTTATGAACAATGTGTATGTATTGGCTGGATGGATGGATGGATGGATGCAGGACTGATCTTTAGATTAGTTAGTAACTTAGTATATGTATGTGGCTGCATGGATGGATGCAAAACACCTATTTATTATTATATATGTAGGGATGGATGAAGAACAACTAATATTAGTGCTAGTGTAGGGATGGAGAACAACTAATATGTATTAGTACGTATATATATATATATATTGGGTCTTTAGCTCACTTTTGTATATTATTATTATTTGTTGTGTTTGATCTTCCCCTTTTCTTTTGCATTTGGAGTTTCTAAGTTCAAAGTCAATTGCTCATTTAATTTAGATTCCAAGGCAAAACACTATTGTGTTAATTTTAAATTTTATGATTTGGATCCTCGTTTTTAACAGGAAGAAAACTCTCACAAAATTAAGGATGCATTGCTCATTTGACTAGAAGAAAACGGCAAAACTAAAAAAAAAACGACTAGTGGTTTTTGAACTACGCTTTTCGAACGCTTGCTGGGATGCAAAAAGTCACCTAAATACGGAATATAGATCTCGATGAGTTATGAACTTTTTTGTGTTCATGACTTTTCAAACGGAGGCCGTCTAGGGCCCCGAAAACTCGCCCCGACCAAAAATTTGAAAATTGAAATTCCGCGCCGGTTCGAAAACTGAAAATTTGACTCTAATACCGAACGTAGGTCTTGAAGAGACCTACAAAACACGTGTTCATGACTTTTCGATTTGGATCCATCTAGAGCTTCGAAAAACTGGCCCGAAAGCGCCCGATTCCAAATTGATCAACGTTTGACTTGGTCAAACCTCCTACCAAACGGAGCACTAAATGGCCTCGGATGAAAAACTTTTGAACACGAAGTTGATAGAAACTCGTCGGGATCTACATTTCATATAGGTACTTTTTGCATTTGAGAAAGTGCCGTGGTGAACCCTAGTCGCAAATCACGTATCTCACGAGTTTATGCAACTTCGTGGGCGACTAGTGGTTTTTGAACTACGCTTTCGAACGCTTGCTCGGATGCAAAAGTCACCTAAATATGGAATGTAGATCTCGATGAGTTATGAACTTTTTCGTTTTCATGACTTTTCAAACGGAGGCCGTCTAGGGCCCCAAAACTCGCCCCGACCCGTAAAAATTTGAAAATTCAAAATTCGAAGGCGTCGGAAGTTCGAAAACTGAAAATTTGACTCTAATACCGAACGTTAGGTCTTGAAGAGACCTACAAAACACGTGTTCATGATTTTTTTTGATTTGGATCCATCTAGAGCTTCAAAACTGGCCCGAACGCGCCGATTCCAAATTGACCAACGTTTGACTTGGTCAAACCTCGCCAAACGGAGCACTAAATGGCCTCGGATGAAAAACTTTTGAACACGAAGTTGATAGAACTTCGTCAGGATCCACATTCCATATATAGGTACTTTTTGCATTTGAGAAAGTGCTGGTGAACCCTAGTCGCAAATTCACGTGATCTCACGGAGGGAGAGTTTATGCAACTCTGTGGGCGACTAGTGGTTTTTGAACTACACGCTTTCCGAACGCTTGCTCGGATGCAAAAGTCACCTAAATACGGAATGTAGATCTCGATGAGTTATGAACTTTTCGTGTTCATGACTTTTCAAACCGAGGCCGTCTAGGGCCCCAAAACTCGGCCCCGACCCGTAAAATTTGAAAATTCGAAATTCGAGGCGTCAAGTTCGAAAACTGAAAATTTGACTCTAATACCGAACGACCTACAAAACACGTGTTCATGACTTTTCGATTTGGATCCATCTAGAGCTTCGAAAATCGGCCCGAATGCGTCGATTCAAATTTTGATCCCTAGCTCTATCTACACCATTGGATGGATGAGATCAAGGGTTGAAATGAAAGTGAAACCCTCCCTCCTGCCCTCTCCCCTCTCCCTCTCTTTTCGCAAAATGAGCGGCAGAACGGGCTCACGAGCGGGCGGCTAAAAAAATTTCGTAACCTTATCCTATCATCCCACCTACCCGGCCCTCCTCCTCCTCTCGATTCATTCACACGCTCCTCTCTTCCTCTCCTAGGGTTTCCGCCGACGCCTCCGCCACCACCCACTCCCCAGGCGCCATAGCCCACTCCCGGCTTTGGCGCCGACCGCCATGGTCGTTCGAAGAGAAGGTCCACCGTGCGGGACCCGTCAGTGACGGGTAGTGGGCCGGGAGAACCCCGCCACCGGACCTCCTCCTCCTCCTCCTCCGGTCGAGGAGCGCACGGGTCACGCGGGAGTCACTGCGCCAGGACGTTCGTCGTCCATAAAGCATCGACCTCGCAAGCAACTCCGGCCACCGTCGCCCGCGACCCCTGCGCCACCCAGGCCTATCGATTTGAAGGCGACCTCGACTTCGCAAGATCTTGCCGCGTGGCAACCTCGGCTTCGCCATCGTGCTCGGTGGCCCATCCAGGTATGAAATCTCCGTCGGTATATGAGATTAGGCTGGTTATCCGTACATCTTTAGTATAGGTCCTAATTTCAATTTACATTGTAGGTCTTAACTTGATTTGTAGAATCGAGAGGTTTTCTTACAGTAGCAAATCATTATTTTCCCCTATGAAACTGATGTTGCTTTCTCAAAAACATTATTTTACAGCGGCTAGTCCTGTGATACAAACACTCGCTTCGTTCACTTTGTGAGTAACTTACTAAATCCTATCAATCCGATGCCGCTTTCTCAAACTAATAACATTCCATCTAATTGAGTAGACGGTTATTGCCAATGATGCATAATCTGAGGTGGCTGGGTTCCTTTATGTTGAATTCATGGTAGTCATAAAGCCATGGCTCACGTCCATTCCCAAGCAACCGAATGGTCACTGCCATTCTGGATGGCTGGGAGTGGATGTAGCCATGGCTCCATGCCTACTATGAGCTTGAGAGCTGGTACTTTATGCTGAGGCTTGTGAGGACTGGAAAGGTGAGGTACAAATGTGGTTTGTTCTCATTTAGTTCATCGAATCATCGAAACTTACATGCCTCGGCAGATTGGACTTGTGAGGAACTGTGCTTTCTTAATGCCCGAGGCTGAAAGCTTTCGATGATTTCATGCCCTAAATGATGTCGTATTTGCAACAAGAGTTATGCTTTGATCCTTATGCTCCAAGCCAAAACATGAACCGATGAAACCATTGTCCGGAAGTCAACTATTAACTCTTAATCATGTGAACTTGTTGGGGCTTTTGATCAGTTTATTGTCATTTGCAGCCTGGACGCCTCTTTTGAATTATGGCCAATGATGCACAGAGCACCTTTGTTGTTGTCTTCACGTGGTCGATGTCGAATGTTCTAGCATCATCCGTAGTTATGCAACAATTGTGTTGTGTCAAACTCAAGCTGACGGCAAACAGTGGATGATTCTGAACATACGGTACCTTACATGTGTTGACTTATGGGTGTTATTCATATACTGAGGCCTCTACAATATTGAGTGAAATTACTAGACCTATGATGCGAACTTATTTGCCATTGAACCCGTGGTTAACGCCCACTCATGCAACACTAGAGCTGATCTAAGTGATGGCGGGGATGGATGTGAGCAGGCATGAATGTTATGGCTATTCAAGCCGAGGCTAGCATACCTAATCCTATCAATATCTAATCCTACCTTTTTCCTAATCCTATCATCCGTAATCTTGTTGATCTACTCTATCCGGTCTGTTTCTTGTCTAATTGTCACTATTATTTGGTTAGTTATCGATTATATATATATATATATTGTTGGTGTAATCCATTGTGTATCGAGGTGATGGTGATGACATATGGAGTACATGGTGGCTACAAGTCAGCACATTCATTTGCAAGGTGAGTACATTCATAGATGATAGATATGTTGGTCAGTAACACTAGGAATTGAAACCGATTCTTTTTTGACATGATTAAAATATACTATTGATTTTCATTACTTTGGAAAATTGCTTTTAGAGTTACATGAGTTTATGCCATCAAATGAAAAGTGTGATTCCATTAGTTACTATTTGCATAGTATATTTTCCCTGGTGACTTCATTATTTTTTTGTTTTTTGTTTGATGTTTCTTTTGGAACTTGCAATGGCTGGCGGCTTGAACTTGCAATGGTCTGGCTGGTGGGTTGGAACCTCAGATGGTGCAGGAACTTGGTGCTTGCAGTTGGCTACAACTTGGCCCTAGATGTTGGAATTTATTTAGTTGGTGGGTCATTTTTTCTTTTAAGTTTTGTTGTATGTTTGTATGAAACATGTGTTCTGGAACAAGCACTTTTTGTATGGTCATTATGTTAATATAATTAGTTTTGTGGTTTATTATTATCCCTATTATTATTGTTTCAATTTGGTTGGGCCCCCTAATATGGGCTGGACCCTAGATGCCGGGGGCCTCACAATATGTGATGACTTCTAACCATGGTTAACTATCTATACATGACAGACTTCTTATCGTCCACAAAAACTAGCATAACCGACCTCTTAACCATGGTTAAAACACTATATATGACACAAGATTGTATTACAAGGCGCGTTGACCCGTGTCACAAAATGTAGTATTCTATGACAGAAGCGTCACTAAATGTTTTGATGTTTTGTGACGAGAACACCAAAATCCGTCCACGCGCGAGACATTTTGTGACGCTGGTTATATGACAAAACCCATGACGGACGGATTCCGTCTTAACTACACTTTTTGTGACACATTTGGGCTATACATGACAAAATTCATTTGTCTTGGAATGTCAGATTTCTTGTAGTGTAATTACGGTAATGATCAAGTTTAGGTCCTTGGTTGTTATTGGTAATGTTTGCCATGTGTAGAAGTAATCCAACCTTGCCATGATAGCTAGATGTATTGCACTAATTGTAGTATTCATTTGACATATATGATTAGGAGTATCTTAGGAATATTCATTCTATTCTTTCTATAACATGCTAATAGCTCGTATGATACTAGTGGCATATGATGATCTTAGACTTGGGTATTTATCATTTATATAATTATCTTTATCTTGTGACTTATCCTGTTGAGTAATGTTAGATGCATATGGCTACTACGCATTGTACAACCGTAAGTGGATCTCATAATTAAATCACAATATAAATCATTAGATATCTTTTTCTCTCTACTTTCCTTAGACTCCCTTCCCGTGGTAAAATATAAATACGATACGGATTACTCCCGGTGAAGTGCTACAATTGGTATTTCTATCTCAGGCGGCTTTGCGTATATCATGTTCATTCTTTTATCAAGGCCAATCAACAAATACCATGCGCATTTCTTTGAGCGTTATTGCTAGGGTGACAGACTAGTACGTAGGTAATGCTTAGAAATGAGTGGTATACCTTGAGTACATATCTTGGTGAGATTAACTCCACTATGGATAATGATGCTAAGTTTACATCCCACTACTAACACCGCCTAACTCCGCTTTGTTGGATCATGAGGTTAATCCCATATCCAAGCTAGCATGATTAGATAGATATCCCATATATATTTCTTTCGCCTTCCTAATTGGGACCGTGTAAGAAATATCAACAGCCTCCTAATCACCCCGCTAAAAATAGTTAACCGTAGCCACGCCACATGCCGCCCGGGCGCTTAGTGGCCTGCCTTCGCCACGACTCGACTCCAGTCGGTTGCTTCCTCAGAACCCAGCGTCGAGCTTCCCCCGCCCGTATAGATGTGCAGCGGGCTGGCCCGGCATGGCCTGGAACGGGCCCGTTCTCGGCACGCCCGAAAGGGCACGGCATGAAGAGGCCGGGCCCCACCGGGCCGTGCCTCACAGCCACCGGGCCTCACCTGGCGGCCTGCACGCACACACGGGCGGCTTTTCGTGCCAGGCCGGCCCGAAAGGCACTGGGGCCCAATACTTCACCAGGCCGGCCCGAGGCCCATACAATGCTAGGAGAGTAAGAGGAAAGGAAGCCGGGGAGGCCGGGCGCTCCGGTGAGGAGGTCATCACCGTGGGAGACGTGGTCGCGGCCTTGCCGAGGCGCCGACGCGCTTGTAGCCACGAGATCCGGTGGCGAACTCACGGAGCCTGAACTCTGGCCGAGCAAACGGGCGGCCTATTGCGGCGTCGTCATGTGGAGCGTGGGTGGCGGCGTCCCCGCAGTGCGAGGACCGGGCGGCGGAAGAGAGGCGCGTGCATGCGGGCATGCGGTGCGGTGGGGAATAGAGCATGCGTGGGCGGTGGGGAATCGGTGGGGAATAGAGAGAGATAGGGAGGGTTGTGGCTTGGTGGGCTATTATTAGGCTTAGCAGGCCCGGTTTCAGATATTTAGCGGGCCTCTATCGGGCCATGCTCAAATACCGTGCCGCCGTACGGCCCGTCTTGCCCCGAGGGTCACCCAAGCCTGGCCCGGAGCGGGCTTCATGCCCGCCCGGGCCCGAATCCAACCGTGTCGCGGGCCGTGTTCGTGTCGGGCTAAATTTTTGTGCCTCGCGGCCGTGCCACCGAGGCCTCGTGCTTTTCTGCTCATATATACCGCCGTCGTGCTTTCGCCGCGCCCGCGACCATTGCGCCCGACCAGAGAGGTCGCATCACGTCAACCAAGAGCAAGAATGACTAGGTGCTGCTCGGCGCAAGGCGCCCATCACGCCGCCGCCGTCGCACGCACGTAATCGGCGAGTCCTTCGCCCCCACGCCAAGGACGCCGGGACCCCATCCACGAGATCAACTACAACGTCTTGCAAGGTTCTTTTCGTTCGTGGCGAAAACACGGCTGACATCTATCTCTATCCACTCCGCTCCGTCCCTCCCGCACCACATCCGAGATGTTCATAACATTTGTGAACTTTCTGAGTGCAATGCGGTCATGATTGGTTCATAGTATTGTCAACACGGTACTTTTGTCCAAGTAAATACTTATATGTCCGTGCAAGGTGCGTGCAAGGAGTCGAGGCGCCGCATCTTGGACTTGAAATTAAAATTAAGAGTTATATTTCAATTATCTTTCTTGAAGATTTACACACTCCACACATATAAGTTATCATAGTATTATGTTTCCTGTTGTAACGCACGGGCATTTATCTAGTAAGTTTGAAGAGCGAAGCGTCTCTTTCTATGTGTGTTCTTTTACCTTCTAAACTTCCCAACACCACACATATATCTTACAATAATTCACATCTAACAATGATATGATATATATAAAGTCCAATTCCATCACGCACTAGATCACGCAAAAGCACATTTGCTAGTATCTAGTATAGCCGACCTTAGCTAAACTAAGGGCTTGTTTGGATTTTTAGTCAGGTGACTAAAACACCTGACTAAAACTTTACTCACCCCCGTATAGAATGGTGGACTAATTGTTATTAAAGATTATGAAAAAAGACCGATTCGCTAAATTTTTTTTTCCATTTAGTCACTAAAAATTGGGGGTACCCTAACTTCTCAATTTTAGCCACCTCTTGGATTTTAATCACCCATATTTAGAAGTAAAGTGACTAAAAATGACTAAAAAAGGGGTGACTGAAGTTTTAGTCACCCAATCCAAATAGGATCTAATTCGCTCGACTACCATGTAACTATTGGTTGGAGAATAAAGTAGTTATACATTTGAATAAACATGACATGGTAGGTTTCAAATGTATGTGTACACGACGTTTATCTAGAAAATTATTACCTCTGACGCAAATGAGAACACAATTCTGTAAAATTTAGCTAAAGGCAAATAAATTAACTTGCTTCAAAATATGTCACATTTGAGCTTATCCAAGCCACAAACAGAACAAGGACATAATAGAAATGCTCCCAAAAAAAAAAACCCCATTAGGCTACAATTAATTGTTCAACCTTTTGTGGTGCTCATGCAAATTTATATGAGCTCATGAAGATCTCTAGATTGATTTTGGCTAATTAATAACATCCTAGGACTAATCTCTCTATGCTAAGTGTTTGTTTTAGTTGGAGATTGGTCAAGCCAAGGTTGGTGCATGGTGGTCATGATGGATGGGTCGAGGTGATCCAAATGATGATCAAGTGCGCAACTTGGAGTGGAAGGATCAAAATGGGCTCAAGGCAAAGGTATATCCATAGGGCCATTTTGATTTTGCACTCAAGACACCATAGAGGGTGTGAGTGATTTAGGATCGATAAGTCGTACTATAAAGAGGGGAAAACTATCGTACATATCGGTCCTCATGTGCCTTTAGGTTCAAAATCATTTGCATGCATTCTAACCTAGAGAGCTAACCCGACCTTTCGAAATTGTTTGTGAAAATGCTAACACGAGAGCACATGGTGATGTACACGTGGTGGTGTTGGCACATTTGCGAAAGGCGTGATGATGGTTGCGGGGTTGAGATAGGTTTGGCGCCTTTGAGAAAATGAAACGTCTATTTTCTATTGCGTCGGATGCATCGTGGTGGTGAAAACATGCTAACTCTCGTTTCAAGTTGGTATAATTATTGAGTAGCATGTCGAAGTGAAGGCGACGCAAAACGATGACTTTCCGCAGATTTTGAACTGCGGCCGGACGGCTACGCAGGCGCCTAGCGCGTCCGGCGTAGTGGTGAACGGCAGACCGGCGCTACTTTGGCGCCCGGGCGCCTCCGATCGACGCTGGCTCGATGAGCCCGGCGTCTGTGCACACGGGCGTGTTCGGCCCGCACGGGGTACGGGACAGCGCCGACGCCGCCTGGTGCGCCCGGCGCAGACCGGACGCGCGATCGTGAGAGCATGTCGGGGAGTGGGTCGCCGACGCCCCCCGCGCGCTGACGGGCGCGATTGCGCTGGCGCGCCCCGGCGGCGTTGTGTCGCACGCAGCCCGTGGGCCGGTTGGCACGGGCCCCGGGCGCGCCTGGCGTGAAGCGCGGGTGGCGTCCGGCTATGACACGTTTTTCGACGGATTCGAAAGTAACAGCTCTATTTCGTTGGGGTTGAAAGGTCCTAATGGCTAGAGGGGGGGGAGGGTGAATAGCCTATTAAAATTTCTTGCAACAACACTAAACAAACGGATTAAACAATAAGATGGCGAAGCTAAATAAGCGGAGCTACACGCTAGCTATGCAAGCCACAATTCAATTCTATTATCTCTAATCCACACAAAGGCTATGTCGCTAGTTTACTCCTAGGTGAACAAGCAATTCTAACTAATTCTACCACTAGGAGCTAACAAGGCTAAGCAAACTAAACTAGCTACTCAAGCTACCAAGCTAAGCACCCTAACAAGATATACTACCAAAGTAATGCAAAGAGATGCTTAGGATACAATACCACCGGTGTAGTGTCGAGGTTGAAGCCAATCACCGTGTACAAGAAATCTCCAACGAGCTAGCACACAAGACACGATGATTTTTCACCGAGGTTCACGTGCTTGCCGGCACGCTAGTCCCCGTTGTGGCGACACACTCACTTGACGGTTGCTAAGCTTAATGGCCGGTGCCAAATCCCCGGTGGGAGCTTGTTGACATCTCTTATTGAATACTTTTATATGTCAACTAAACATGAAATAAGGACATAAAATGAATATCCACATAGATATAGGGCTTATACTAACAATTTCCACGAGTTTTGGTGAATTATATATTTTTCGGGGGGGATTAAACAGAAAAGCCCGGAGATTTGAAGCCCTACGACACAAAGACGTATCCATGACGCATATCAACTTGGAAACCACGTAAGAACATTCCGAAGACACCGGAGACAACGCAGAAGAGGTTGGGACCCACCGGCGAGAGAGCCGCGGCGCGGCGCAGACGGGGCGGCCGCCGCTGGGCCCCTGTCAGCCTCACCCACCTAGGTCGGTTCCAAACCGCCTATGAGGAGCAATCTAGTCCATCAATCAAGGTTGGTTTGATCCAAGGGCTGTCGTGCATCGCCTAGGGCTATATAACAAGACCCCCGACCCACGGGTGAAACCCTAATTCATTGTGACTCATTGTAATTCATTATCAAGCCAGGCAGAAGTAGAAGAGAGCTTCTCCACCGGAGATTAGGGTAGCTACTTGTCTAGTTCTAGTTCTTCTAGTTCTAGTTCCTCTAGTTAGATTAGCAAGTCGATTCAAATATTTTGGGTGTTGCCAACCCAGGATTCTCGATCTTCAAGTCATTACAGTATTATCTTGTATCCATGACTTTATTCTATTTCAATATTAAGTGTTGGTTTGCTATGTTCTTAGTTTATTCTAGTAGTATATTTGATATGGTCATGATTAATTGTGAGTTCATGTATCTATTCGTAGCGCCTAATTCGAATCTCGAGAGGGTTAGGTGATAGAAATAATTATGTAAGCATGGTGCTTAGATATGATCTATCTGCGGATGCATCTTATAATCTAGGTTGTGTGGTAGATCACGGGTGTGATATTCTGTTGAGTCCTTCGAATCCATCCCTCGGCTATAAGACTAGTTGAACATGGTTTTGGGGATTATCTTGTTTTGTTCTTGGTTCTCCTCATAAATCTTCAGGATGCATAGATTCATGGTTGTTATCTTTGTATATGATGGTATATGACCTAGGGTAGATGTTTGACTTAGTAGATTTAATGCTACATAAGAATTCCGTCTCTTAACGTAAGTCCACGTTAGTTTGAGTAGTGAGTAGTCTATGCCTACATCTCTGTGTGTTAACTTTGCCTTTGTTTATCACTTATCATATCATTATTGGCTTAACCCCCGCTAAAATAGTGTTAGTGACCGAATCTCTCATAAGTATGCTAGCTAATAATCGTATCGACCATCCTTATATTCCTCTCGTGGTAGAATTATAAATGATAAACTGGATCCCCAGGTGAAATGTGACAGTGTTATTTTATCTCGTGTGCTTGTGGATAATTTAATGATAGATATATTTGTTTAGAGAAGATTGCAAATCGGTGTTGACACTTGTTATCATATAAAATTTTTAATTAATTAAACATGAGAAAGGGGTATAAATAATAATAACAACCTAGAATAGGGTGTCACTAACATAATTCCATCAGTTTTGGTAAAGTTGTGATTTGCGGGGACTTAACTTAAAATCAGCAGAGATGACGTGGCATACGGCCGGCGTAACGCAACGCAATCCAACTCGAAACAAGTCTAGAAGGCTTCGGATTAATCCCGACGTGAACTAACCCGGAACCAAGAAATACATCATCTAGAAGACTTTAACACGCGACGCACGACCGGGACCCGGAGGGAGCCCCCGGGCCGATCGGCCCAATAATGGGGCCGATCGGCCCTGCCAGCCGCCGCCTGCGCGCCGGGAAGCTTCCTCCACCGCCTCTAAGACTCGATCTAAACCGGTTGATTTGAGTCGGTTTGATCCGAGGGCAACGGTAGAAGTGCGGGATTGATTCAAGGTTAATACCACATCGCCTCGATGAAGATGGAGAGACAGACGAAGACCGATATATTAGGACCCCTAGACCCCCTTCTTAGATCATCAAGTTCTATAACAAAAGATATTTCTAATTAAAATACCAAGTCATATTCAACGCTAGAGAAACATCGCTTTCGGAAGAGTAGCAATCAAGATTAGAACTAGTAGGAAGGGAGAAATCCGCTCCGGATCGTCGGAGGCCAGCTCAAGATCGGGGCCTCGTTCTTGTAAGTTCTTCATTGTAAGTAGTTTTCAAGTCCCGGACACATGCTTAATATGAATATCTTGATCATGTTTATATTCGAGATTATTTGTTCTAGTATTTACTTTAATTACACATTTAGCATAGTTGAATTCTTGTTATGTTCATGCATGGATTCGTATAGCGCTCATCATCTAGATCGGAAGGTGAGTGGTAGAGACGATGTAATCATGGTGATTAGATCTTATTTACTGCGTTTGCACCCTATGTAAAAAGGTCGTGTGTGGTAGATCGTGGTGGTGACAACACCATTGAGTCCTTTGCAATCCACCCCCGTATGTAGGCCTAGCGGATGTTAGATTTCGGGTTGTTCTAAGTTTCGGCCTTAGTCTTCACGGATTCTACGTCCTCATGTCCGGATTTAATTAGTCTTTCTTCAATGATTGTTATTTGTATTGCATAATTAGGTAGATCCTAACATTTAGTTTAGAGTTACATATTGGAGTTTCTAATGCTAGCTAGCCTATGAATTGCTATCGTCCATTGTTAGACACTTTCTCGCCAACCAACGTGATTTTTGGTCAAATCTGTTTATCTAGAACTTTATCATTATCTTTATTATGAACTTTGATCCTTGCTTAAGTAATTGATGAGATTAATGCTGATGTCTTGCACATGAGAGATGGTTAGATTAAAATCTATGCTTAGTTAATTCAAGATAATAGACTTCTTTCCCTGTGGTGGTAGAATATAAATTCAAGACACGGTTATTACTCCCGGTTAAAATGCTACAATGGTATATATTCATATCGTGCGCTTTGCGGATACCCCAGTTATAATTGTTTATTTACTTATTAAGAAGTTATCAAGGCATAGTACGAATATTATATTCCTTGCATATTAGTAGTTTAACTATAGGGATGACAACCTTTTTCAGATATGCTATGAAGCGCAATGAATATTTCTTTTAAGTTTTATACGAAGCAACATCGATATTCTTTCTAGATGCCATTACTAGTTAGTGACATTAGAAATACCAACAAGCATTTTGGCGCCCGTTGTTCGGGAAAGAAAGTCTATAGCCCAATAAAATAAAAACATATAGGATTAACATGCATGCATCTCTCATACGCATCGATTAATTTTATCAATTGCTTAAACAAGTATACCCTTGTTATTATTCTTCCTATCTTTTGCAGGGTAATGTATGAAAAGGAATCTTCCTGAAAACTTCCAGTCCGATCCAGAAAAACTTTTGAAGGAGGCAAGATCCAAGTTGAAATCTCAACCCAAGAACACTACCTCGGAAGACTCCTCCACCGTGCGTAGCTTAGCACCGATTTTGAAGACATATGGCAAACAAGACCCTTCGCGAATACTACGACCGACTACGGCCAACATCCGCCTTTGGACCGACGGTCGATGTGGGAGACAAAGCTTTTGAGCTCAAGCCTGCACTCATCAACATGGTACAAGCTAGCCAATTACGTGGAAAAGCTCATGAAGATGCCAATGCTCACCTACAACACTTCTTAGAGATTTGTGGCACCTTCACTATCAAAGATGTCTCAAGTGATGCAATCCTACTGCGTCTCTTCCCATTCTCACTCTTGGGACGAGCGAAGCAAGTGGTTCTACGCCAACAAAGACAAACTCACTACTTGGGCACTTTGCTCTTTGCCTTCCTGGCAAAATTCTTCCCTATAGGCAAAACCAACGCCTTTAGAAGGAAAATCTCAAGCTTTCAAAGAAGAACACGACGAATTGCTTCAGAGGCGTGGGAACGCTTTCAAGACTACATCACAGAATGCCCACACCATGGAATGGAGAACTGGTTACTCATGCAGACCTTCTACCACGGGCTTAACAACAACACCCGTGAGACCATGGACGCTAGCTGCCGGAGGTGCTTTCCTATCACTTACACCGAACCAAGCTATCGACCTTGTGGAAAAGATGGCATCAAACCAAGCTTGGAATGAGGACCGTCAACCCCGCAAGAAAAGAGAGAGGAATGCACCATTTGAAAGAGGTAGATATCTGTCTCGCCAAAATGGACTTAATTATGAAGAAGCTTGAAGACAAAGCTCGAGAAGAAGGAAGTCATGCAACTCTTCGATTCCGCATGACATGTGAAGAATGTGGCAACACGGACACTCGGGCGACCAACGTCCCCGAGCTAGAAGAGGACGTGAACTACATCAACAATAATAACAACCAGATATATCGTCCTCCAGAACCAACAATGGAATCAACAGAGACCCAACTACCAAGGTAACTATTCGGGTAACTATCAAGGTAATAACTCTTTCAATAATTTCCCACCTTTAAAGAGTTAGTACAAAACCAAGGTAGACTTATGGATAATCTGTCTAAGAAGTTAGCTTCCAATGATAAAATGCTAGAAACTATTAGTACTAAAATGGAAAGCTTTTTCTTACGCAATAAAGAACCAAAGATAGCTTTAATAAAATGATAGAATCACAATTATCCCGGCTGGCTTTATACGCTCCTATGCCTAACCTGTAAGATTAGGGTCAGGAAGAATTAGAATCTGCAAATCTTGTCGATATTTACTATGCGGGTATGCGGACCACCTACTGCGGACAAGAAATTCAATTGTGTCGACCGGGAATGCCCGCTAAGAAAGAAGATCCGGGAAGACCGGTCGTCACCATCAACATAGGCGCCCGCACCTACGACGCACTCATCGACTTCGGCTCAAGTGTCAACATCATGCCTAAGGTAAACCTTGAGCGATTCAGAATTAGTATACACAACCATGTGCCTACAACTTGCGAGATCAATCGTTATGCTACCACGAGGGTATTCTAGAGGACGTATGCCTTTACATCGGTAAGCTATATGTGGCCACCGACTTCGTGGTTCGGATATGGGCAAAGGTAAGAACGCCCCGATCATTCCGGGGCCGCCCTTTCTGGCTACCACTAAGGCAATCATCTACGCCGACACCGCAAGATCGTCTTCACGGTTAATGGACAGAGGAGAGATTCAACCGCAAACACAAGACCTTAGCTCCCCGCTTCCAACCGTACCACTACCGTACCTCAAATACACGTACCCAAATTGTCGAGAAGAGGATAAAAAGAAGAAGCAAGAACAAGAAGAACCGTCCAACCTCGACCACACGTAGAACGAGTCTTGATGATCAATCAAGTCAACTCAAAGACGCAGGACTCAGCGCAATCAACCACCCAGTAGAGAAGCTAGACGACCACGGAGTTCCAGGCAATTCACTGCTCCATTAATCAATGGAACTTCTATACAACCGTCTGCGACACGGGATCAGGCATCAACCTAATGTCAAAGGTAACGTATAAATTAATCTATGGTAATCTGCCTTTGTGTTCCACCTATGTACTACTGCAGTTGGCGGATCAAACACACCGATTCCGGAAGGTATGGTGCGAAATGTACGGTCAAAATCAAAAAGACGGCTATGTCCTCACTGACTTCTTAGTCATGGACACGGGAGACGAAGAACAAGATCCTCCCATAATACTTGGAAGGCCGTTCCTGAATACTACAAGAGCAATCATTTACATCAGGACGGGCGAAATCCAGTTCCATATTCAAGGTAAAAAGGTCTTATTTGCTTCTTTAATACTTATACTAACTATGAACAGCCCCTCAAGAAGGACCAAGAGCTAGAAGCGTCTCCAAAGACTACAAAGGAAGCTGGACTCAAAGATGGAGCACATTGAGAGGATAGAAAAAGACATCCAAGAAAAGTACACTTTCGGCTCCTACCAATCTTGAATGATGCACCAACTACACCGGAGAGGTCTCCACCAAAGAAGCAATCTTGGAAGAAGAAAGAAGCTGCTAAGAAGAGCAACAAGAGTACACCTTCGGAGACCCAACCCTTAGAGCATCAACAAATGAACAATCGACTTTGCGGCTGCCGTCTACGCCCACCTACGAGATCATTGAAGGAACCATACCGGTACAACATTTATACGGGGGCCCATAGACGACACCACGCCATGGGAGTAAGTGCTCTCTAAACTCTCGTAGAGAGGTAACTCGGTATTTATTTGCATCTTTAATTTTCTCGCACAAAGATATTTCAATTAGCATGTTTACTTTAGCATATTTATTTTTTTTTTTCCTAAACCCGCATTAGAAAAATCCCAAAAATATGTTTCTTTGCATGTGCATCAGTCTCTTAAGCCCCATGCAAGCACACCTTCTTTGTGGTGGCATAAAAATATATAAAAATATAAAAATATTACATTCATATGTTTTGCATTATCATCCCTATTGCATAGAAAATTCCAAAAATATGTGGGCACATGAAGGTCCACACCTTTTATATAAAAATCCAAAAAGACGTGAGCACATGAAGGCTCACATTAACATCCTAGAATTTGTTCCTTCGGGTATGTGCGAAATTAATATTAACAGGGAGAACATTAAAAGGAGACCCGAAAGAGGAGCAGATTCCAAGGATGAACGAAAAGGACTACTTCAAGATCTAGCTTGGGGAGAGCACCCCCATTTATCATGATAAGTATTACTACCCTATGTCTTTAAATTTTAGCTAGTTATATTTGCTTAGAGTTAATGAGTCTTATTTAATGTGTCTTAGTTAAAGAGTCTTAGTGTTAAAGAGTCAAATAAATAAAGTGCTAGAACTTGTTAGACTACTTTCTTCCTATTAATTATGATCTTGATAATATGTGCTAAGGAAATGATGAATAGTTGCTCGCCTTAATACCTCTTAAAAAGTACTTACACTTTGGACTTAGATTCTCCTGAAGCTTTAAATGTTTAATTTGCTCTAAACCCAACACTGTGAGAAGCACATGCTTGATCCGAGTCTTAGCATTAAAAGATAATAGTGCATGAAAAGTTGAGCTACTGTTTATCATATTCTTAGAGATACTTGACTCTGGTTTTATCTTTAAAAATTATAAAATTACATGATGAGTCCTTAGTTATGACCCTTAAGAGTATTCCATCAAGATCATCCCACTCCACCAATACGTTTGCTTCTAACTCCTCGGAAGTACGATCCCCATATTTCACTTAGCCGTTAGCCATAAAAATAATTAGTAAAGCTCTTGCAATCTTTAGATATGTCTCTCTCAATGTTTTATATAATTTGGGCTACATTCGAAAAAAAAAAAAAAAGAAGAAGAAAAATAAATATCTAGAAAAAGTGAGACGAGAGGGAGAGTAACGGACAAAAGTCATACTAGGCGAGAAGGGCCTACCTCCCTAAATAATAAAAATAAATTTAGAGATGAATAACGGACACGTGTCCAAGGGTGAGCAGGCCCACATCTCTAAGGAGAGAGAAAAATGGACACAAGTTCAGGGAAAAGCCCACCTCTCCAAGAATGGACAGCCCAGGATCCTAGCAATTTTTAGAAAGAGGGATATAGACTAGAGATGCTTGAGAAGAAAAAAGGCTAAAAGGCTATTTACTACCTTTCATCCTCATCCACTTCACCACTATCATCCCACTATGTATGTCCTACCACTTGTGTAACTCCACTACGTACCATCTACTTAAGGGGGTCATACATAGGATCTCTCGAAGTTTTCTTTTGAAAAATATTGCAAAACCCCAGGATGATAGTTGATCAAAGAATTTGAGACATGGTACTTAACTTGATTGTTTTATCTTGCTTATGATTCATGACAAGGCTACGCCCCATGGTAAAAGGTAAGAGTAATCTCGGTTAAGAGGAGAATTTATTTTTAAAACACAGTACTTTTGAGGTATGAAAGCGTAGTAGCAACTCCCGATCCTACTATAGCATGTAGCTTTGCTAGGGACTAGCAAAGGGTAAGCTTGGGGAGTTTGTTGACACTTGTTATCATATAAAATTTTTAATTAATTAAACATGAGAAAGGGGTATAAATAATAATAACAACCTAGAATAGGGTGTCACTAACATAATTCCATCAGTTTTGGTAAAGTTGTGATTTGCGGGGACTTAACGTAAAATCAGCCAGAGAGATGGCGTGGCATACTACCGACGTAGCAACGCAATCCAACTCAAACAAGTCTAGAAGGCTTCGGATTAATCCCGACGTGAACTAACTTCGGAACCAAGAAATACATCATCTAGAAGACTCGGAACACGCGACGCACGACGGGACCCGGAGGGGCCCCGGGGGCCGATCGGCCCAATAATGGGGCCGATCGGCCCCGCAGCCGCGCCGCCTACGCTGCCTTCGGGAAGCTTCCTCCACCGCCTCTAAGACTCGATCTAAAACGGTTGATTTGAGTCGGTTTGATCCGAGGGCAACGGTAGAAGTGCGGGATTGATTCAAGGTTAATACCACATCGCCTCGATGAAGATGGAGAGACGTGACGAAGACCGATATATTAGGACCCCTAGACCCCTTCTTAGATCATCAAGTTCTATAACAAAGATATTTCTAATTAAAATACCAAGTCATATTCAACGCTAGAGAAACATCGCTTTCGGAAGAGTAGCAATCAAGATTAGAACTAGTAGGAAGGGAGAAATCCGCTCCGGATCGTCGGAGGCCGGCTCAAGATCGGGCCTCGTTCTTGTAAGTTCTTCATTGTAAGTAGTTTTTCAAGTCCCAGACACATGCTTAATATGAATATCTTGATCATGTTTATATTCGAGATTATTTGTTCTAGTATTTACTTTAATTACACATTTAGCATAGTTGAATTATTGTTATGTTCATGCATGGATTCGTATAGCGCTCATCATCTAGATCGGAAGGTGAGTGGTAGAGACGATGTAATCATGGTGATTAGATCTTATTTACCTGCGTTTGCACCCTATGTGCCGGGTCGTGTGGTAGATCGTGGTGGTGACAAACACCATTGAGTCCTTTGCAATCCACCCCCGTATGTAGGCCTAGCGGATGTTAGATTTCGGGTTGTTCTAAGTTTCGCCTTAGTCTTCACGGATTACGTCCTCATGTCCGGATTTAATTAGTCTTTCTTCAATGATTGTTATTTGTATTGCATAATTAGGTAGATCCTAACATTTAGTTTAGAGTTACATATTGGAGTTTCTAATGCTAGCTAGCCTATGAATTGCTATCGTCCATTGTTAGACACTTTCTCGCCAACCAACGTGATTTTTGGTCAAATCTGTTTATCTAGAACTTTATCATTATCTTTATTATGAACTTTGATCCTTGCTTAAGTAATTGATGAGATTAATGCTGATGTCTTGCACATGAGAGATGGTTAGATTAAAATCTATGCTTAGTTAATTCAAGATAATAGACTTCTTTCCCTGTGGTAGAATATAAATTCAAGACACAGTTATTACTCCCGGTTAAAATGCTACAATGGTATATATTCATATCTCGCATTAAACTATGGATACCCAGTTATAATTGTTTATTTACTTATTAAGAAGTTATCAAGGCATAGTACGAATATTATATTCCTTGCATATTAGTAGTTTAACTATAGGGATGACAACCTTTTCGATATGCTATGAACTGCAATGAATATTTCTTTTAAGTTTTATACGAAGCAACATCGATATTCTTTCTAGATGCCATTACTAGTTAGTGACATTAGAAATACCAACAATCAGCACAATCACATGTAGCACATATAACATTTCTAGCATTACTGGCTGGGGATGACAACCTAGCTTATGGTAAAGCTATGAGATGGAGAAACAACGAGTGCCTCGGCTCATATGGCCTTAGGTGAGATTAACTCCACCTATTGGTTGTAGTGATGTTAAGAAGTACCAACAAGCATTTTGGCGCCGTTCGGGAGGATATAATGGCTAACTAGAGATATTATTAGAAAGAAACTTATGATGAGGTCTAAACTAGGCACTTTACTTTAGCGGGGATTACCCTTGTTTTTCTTTTGTTTATATTTTATATAGGGTTTATCATAAAGGATTGATTGAGATTCACTTCACTTCGTTCATCAGAATAAAGTCAGTCAAGAGGAAGCATACAATCAACTTTTGAAGCTATGGGTGAAAGGACTTTATGAGAGTTCTCTGCTCCAAGCAATGAGAACATTCGCACTGGACCAGTACTTCAAACTAACAATCTTGAGTTTGAGCTCAAGCCCGGCTTCATCAACATGGTTCAAGCTACTCAATTTAGTGGAAGGATATATGAAGATGCATGCTCCCATCTTCAGAATTTTCTAGAGATTGCCAAAGCACCTTCACAATCAAGAATGTTTCGAGATATCATATTACTCCGCTTATTCCCATTCTCATTGGAGGGAAAGCGAAGTTATGGTTCAATGCTAATAAAGAAGAAATCAAGACATGGGATGAATGTTCAAAAGCCTTCTTATCAAAATTCTTCCCTATAGGCAAAACCAATGCCTTACGAGGAAAAATCACAAATTTTCATGTTAGAAGGGAGAATCAATTCCGAAGCATGGGAACGTTTAGAAGAATACATATCATTGCCCCCATCATGGAATGGAAGATTGGTTACTCCTACAAGGATTTTATCATGGATTATCAAGAAAAGCTCAAGAGCATTTGGATGCATTTTGCTAGAGGATCATTTTGTCACTCACTCTTGGGAAAGTGAAGCACTTATGGAAAAAAAATATCGAAAACCATGGTGGTCCCAAGATAGCACTCAACACTCCCATCAAATCAAAGAAATACCGTAAGAAGTAAATGCAGTATCAACCAAGATGGATGTGTTATTGAATTGGCTTGAAGAAAGGGTCAATTACAAGAAGGATCGTCGGGGCTTTTACAAGACTATATTGATTCAAACATCGACTCAAGCCTCGTAGTTCACAATTCCAGTACAACACAATCAAAACAAGGATGGAATTCACAACCTCGATCCAACAACCAAGGTAAGTACCAAGGTAATTTTTCCAAACAACCATCTTTAAGAGAGTTAATTAATGAGCAAGCTAGAATTAATGATGATTTTTCTAAGAAGCTTGTTGCTAATGATAAGGTTTTAGAAAATATAAATCTTAAGATGGATAATTTCTCGGTTGCTTTAAAAGAACAATTTGCTTACAATAAAAGGATAGAATCACAAATAGCAAAATTGTTTGCTACTACCGCTAACCATGAGCAGGTACACAATGTCACGACTAGGCGTGGTAAGTCCACACGTGATCCACCGTACCGGGAAGAACAATAGAAAAGCCAGTGAGAGCAGCACCAGCAACACCGATGATACCCCCAACACCAATAGAAGAAGAAAAGGATGATGAAATAGAGATTTTGCCTCAGGAGCCACATGTGATGAAAGACTTTCATGACACAACCTTCATACCATATCCCAGAAGACAACGTAAACCCCAAGTGGATGATGATCAGTTTGAAAAATTTGTAGAGGTAATTCAAAAGCTATACATCAATATCCCTCTACTCGATGCTATACAAGTCCCTACCTATGCAAGGTACCTTAGAGATATTTTGAACAAGAAGAGACCATTACCCACTATGGAAGTAATCAAGTTAACAGAACAATGCAGTGAGGCCATCCTTAATGAGCTACCAAATAAGAAGAAAGATCCGGGATGCCCCACCATTGATTGCTCTATTGGAGATCAATATTTTGACAATGCACTTTGTGATCTTGGAGCAAGTGTCGATTGTAATGCCAAAGTCCGTCTTTGACAAACTCAGGCACAATGGACCTAGTCCCAACTTCAATTTCTCTCGCAACTAGCGGATCAGTCCATCGATATCCATCAGGAATTGCCGAGAACATACCGGTCAAGATTAGAGGATTCTTCGCACTGTGGACTTTGTAGTCCTGGATATGCAACCAGATTCACGAAGTTTCGATCATTCTCGGAAGACCTTTTTCGAGCACGGCTAATGCACACATTGATGTCACGTTTGGGGAAATCACATTCAACCTAAATGGAAAGGAAGAGAAATTTGCCTTCAAACCAAGACCACGAGCCTCGCTCTTCAATAGACATGATTGAAAAAAGAAGATTTATCATCACCATCTCGAATACGGAGAATGCACCCGATAATTAAAAGAATTAGAGAGTCTAGTTCATGGACTTTAACTACGAGCCCTCGTAGAAAGTATGTCGGTAATTATCTTTAATTTCTTTTATACATCAGAAAATCAAATGCCCCATATAAATAATTTTGTGGAGTGTTAAAACCCATGAAAGTATTTATTGTGGTGGCCCAAAAATATTTATTCTTGCAATCCTATATTTATTTCCTGCATTATTTATCAAAATACCAAAAATATTTTCATCTAGTGGAGGACCCCACTTGTCATACACTCAAATTCCTATTTCACCTAACTTGGACAAGACACATCCCACTCAAACCTCCACCTACCTCCATTCACCTTGCCCGCATGCTTTTCCACCGCAAAATCCACCTAACTCGATGCACCTCGAAGTGAGTAACATGCAAAGATGGAGAAGAGGACAGCGGTCCCACCACCAGGGCGGCCTCCCTCCACTATCGTGGCGGCCGAGGCCACCTTCTCTCCCCTATAAAAACCCACATATCCCTCGGTTTCTCTTCACCTCCTCATTCCAGAGCTTCCGGTTCCACTTCGAGATTCATAGTTCTTCATTCCGTAGAGCTTTGGCTTAGTTGAGAGAAGAGAGAAAGAGAGAAGAAGGAAAGAGGAAGTAGTTCTTGAGTAGTAGTAAAGATCTTGAGAAAAGAGAGAGAGAGTTTTTAGAAAGAGAGCAAGAAGAATTAGAGGAAATGCTGCCCTAGTAACCAAACTAGATTAAAACTTTGCTAGGGGAAGTTCTGTCAAAATAAAATCAATCAAGTATTATCTTTTTGGGACGACTAACCCCTGGACTACTAACTTTGGACAGCTAACCCCTGATTACTTTCTAACCTCTCTACTATTATTTATATTGTTTTGTGATTCTTTGTGCTAACCCCCTATTTTTCTAACCCTTGTGGCTAGTACTTGTCTTGCTTTGTTTTGTTTTGTTTTGTTTTGTTTTCGTGATTGTTTTTGCGGGATGAGTTTCTTTGGATTTGGCCGAAGGTCCAAGCGCTTAGAGAAAGATGGCTCCTCATCAAGAGCCCAATCAGAGATGAGCTTTGGAACGAAACTCCACCACCAAAGATCCCGATGACCAAGGTGATCTCGGGCTACATCTTTGCGAGAAGAGCTGGCAAGGTACAAAGACATGAAGAATCGAACTTTCACGCACACGCCCGGTGCTAGACCACGATTTCATGCATGAGATAGGTATGGCTTCTGAATTTAACACAATCTTTAAAGTCATGGGGTGGCAGAATTTTTAGGAAATTACTGAGCAAGGTTCTAGGCTGTTGACCCTTGAATTTCTTTGCACTTTGCGCCTTACTAATGAAGGGATACACTTTAGACTCTTTAAAGAACAACATTCCCTTAGCTGGAGGGGTCTAAATAATGCTCTTGGTTTTGAACCCGTTTGCGTTATTTCGCTAGATGAAGCTTTGCCCGATTTTAACCACTTGACAGTTTGGAAGGAACTTTCTGGTAAAGATTCCTTCCAGGATGCCAAAGCCAATGACTTACACATACCTACCCTCCGCTGTTTCCACAAATGGACGCGTCAGGCAAAATCCCGTCTGTAGAGAGCTCTGCCGCGACGGGCTCGACGGGAGCCACCGGATTCGGTGCGTCCCGATCACCTTTCAAAGATGCGTCCGGTCACCCCTGAAACAAATGAGTTCTTCATTGTGTTGACGCCTTTGCTTCAACCTTGCTTCGCCTCTTGCCATAGGTTGCCAACACGTCGAAGATGATTACGTTATCATGCATGTTAGCTTGTCGAACGGTTAGGCAAGATCGGTTAGTGCTCTCATTGTCCTAAATGCAATATGCAAGTCAATTGGACCTAGAAGCACTTCACCAAAGGATTGTCGCGGCATCCCCTCTTGATAGTCGGCTATCTATCCTATAATGTGATCACACGCTCTATCGTGTCTTGATCACCGAAAGGAAAAACCCTATCAAGATACCTTTGCCTTGATCTCCGGGTTCCTCTCAAGCCCATCACCGAGCTTGACGATCCATCAAGTCCACCGACTTTGTCCATGTTCATGATCATCATGCTCCACGTCATCCACCTAATCCTATCTCAAGTCATCACTTAGAGCAAAGGATTAGTACCACAAGTGTGTCATCAATTTCTAAAACCAAACATGAGATTTCAATCTCTCCCTTTTGGTAATTGATGACAACCAAATTCACAAAGATATGAAATAAAATTCAATTGAACTTGAAGTGCTTGTCCATAGCATTTTGATCATGAACCAAGGATTGGACAAACATTTCAAGGTTCGGTTTTTGGTAGTAGTAGCTCCCCCTACATATGTGCTTCCATGTGTTTGGATCAATTTGGCACATATGTATGGATAGAAATCTTGGGGAGAGATACTAATACCAAAAGAGATGCTAAGGTTCTAGAATTCGGACCTTTGAAGCGTGAAACCATCGAGTCCTTAGCATCATGTAACTAGACAAACATCAAAACTCAACATACCCCATGAGATCAACATTATAGGCCATAAATGTGAACTTGTCTAGATACATCCTATGCATGCTAGTTGGTCAATACACCAATCAATTTTCAAAACTAGCATACACCAAGCAATCATGAATATTGTATTTAGATTGCCAATGCAACATTTCATTATGATCATGCATACAAATGCACAAATAGTCTATGAGCTTGCTCCCCTATTTGTGTGATCATTTCCAACATCTTTGTGACTTATTTCTCCCCCTTTGTCAACAATCACCAAAAAAGGTGTAAATGAGAGAAATCAAGTCAATCAAAGTATCACATGTGGTCTCATCTAGATCACTTGCCTTAACATGTATTCAAGTTTGAACCAAGGACAAGCTTTTTTCACACCTCATATACATAAGGGTTATCTTGCACCATGTTAGAATACACATCAATAGCGCATTCTCTAGAATTGACACTAGGATTGCAAGCACATAAACATGTCATATGCCACCACTAGATCATAAAAGCATTCAAGGCAATAGTGGTGCCACACATACATTGAAATCATTTTATTTTCCATGAATGAGCCTATTAACATGCATGATGTCTAGATGCACTAACAAGTCCTGAGCTATATATGAATGCCATGACAACCAACTTTTACCTTGGGATTTGTCGAAGGAGAGGCATGTCATATAAGTGGGGTGCATCAACTCAAGTTGGAGAAGTCAATAATGTTCAATTCTCCCTTTAGCATGCAAAACCTTTTCTCATCAAGTGGCTTGGTGAATATGTCGGCTAGTTGATCTTCGGTGCCAATGCCCATGATACAAATGTCACCCTTTTTGTTGATGATCTCTTATGAAGTGATGCCTAATATCAATGTGCTTTGTACTTGGATGTTGAACCGGATTTTGAGTCATCTTCCTTGCACTTTCATTGTCACAATACAATGAAACTTTTTCAAATTTGAATCCAAAATCCTTCAATGTTGACCTCATCCAAAGCAATTGAGTGCAACAACTTCCCGCACTTATGTATTCGGCCGGCGGTTGAAAGAGCAACACTATTTTGCTTCTTTGAAGACCATGATACTAGTGACCTTCCAAGAAATTGACATGTGCCACTTGTGCTCATTCTATTGATCTTGCATCCTCCATAATCGGAATCCGAATATCCAATCAAATCAAACTTGGATCCCTTTGGATACCATAGTCCAACATCTTGTGTGTCCTTCAAGTACCTCACAATTCTCTTTGTTGCCTTGAGGTGACTTTCTCTTGGATCGGATTGATATCTAGCACACATGCCCACACTAAATGCAATGTCCGGTCGTGATGCGGTTGCATAGAGCAAACTACCAATCATAGACCTATACTTCTTTTGCTCAACTATGTTGCCACTAGGATCGGGGTCTAGGCTTCCATTGGTTGCCATTGGTGTGGACATTGACTTGGCATCTTGTAGATCAAACTTCTTGATCATATCCTTGATGTACTTGCCTTGACTAATGAATGTGCCATTCTTCAATTGCTTGATTTGAAGTCCAAGAAAGAATGTGAGCTCTCCAAGCATTGATATTTCAAACTCATTGGCCATCATCTTAGCAAACTCTTCACAAAACTCTTGATTGGTTGACCCAAAGATAATGTCATCAACATAGATTTGCAACACAAACAAGTCATTTCCAATCTTCTTGGTGAAGAGTGTGGTGTCCACCTTGCCCATCTTGAACCCTTTAGAGAGGAGAAAATCTCTCAACCTCTCATACCATGCTCTTGGTGCTTGTTTCAATCCATACAAAGTCTTCTTCAACTTGTAGACATGGTTGGGATACTTCTCATCTTCAAAGCCCGGTGGTTGTTCAACATAGACCAACTCATTGATGAATCCATTCAAGAATGCACTCTTCACATCCATTTGATAGAGCTTGATATCATGTGCACATGCATAGGCAAGCAAGATTCTAATTGCTTCAAGTCTAGTAACCGGTGCATAGGTCTCTCCAAAATCAAGACCCTCTACTTGAGTGTACCATTGAGCTACTAGCCTTGTGTTATTTCTAACCACAATTCCATCTTGATCTTGCTTGTTCTTGAAGACCCACTTGGTTCCAATCACATTGTAGTCCTTTGGCCTTTCCACCAATTCCCTTACATCATTTCTCTTAAAGTTGTTCAACTCTTCATGCATGGCATTTATCCAATCCTCCTTCTTTAGTGCCTTCTCAATATTCTCCGGCTCTACTTGAGACATAAAGGCATGGTGAGCACAAAAAGATGCCAATCTTCCTCTAGTGATCACTCCACTATTGATGTCACCGACAATTTGATCAATTGGATGATCTCTTGCAATGTTGGATGGTTGCATCACTTGCACTTGATGACTAGGATGAGTTGATGGACTAGCTTGTTGCTCTTGATCTTCATCTTGAGTACCACTAGTGCTTGCTTCATTTGCATCAATCTCAATGGTAGTGGTAGTCAATGGAGCGTCTTCATCATCTTCCACTTGTCTTGGCCGAATGTCACCAACATCCATGTTTCTCATTGCATTCTCCAAGTTGGAACCACTCACATCATCATGATTTTCAACTTCATTTTGAGAGCCTTGGGTTTCATCAAATTCCACATCATGAACTTCTTCAAGTTTGCCACTACCCAAGTTCCAAACTCTATATG
Organism: Hyparrhenia diplandra; assembly: GCA_015847255.1. Classification (NCBI taxonomy): domain Eukaryota; kingdom Viridiplantae; phylum Streptophyta; class Magnoliopsida; order Poales; family Poaceae; genus Hyparrhenia; species Hyparrhenia diplandra. Next base: position 28,770 of record JADLZK010013142.1, read on the forward strand.
CTTTGCTTGTGGTTGAGTATCCAACTAAGAACCCTTTCATCACACTTCTTGTCAAATTTGCCCAATCTTGTGCCTTTCTTGAGAATGTAACATTTGCATCCAAAGACTCTAAAGTATCCAATGTTGGGCTTCCTTCCATTCAACAACTCATAGGGTGTATTGTGACAACATCTCTGGTGATTGGATTGACTAGCCTCGACATTGTGGTATATCATCTCTACACACTTGCATTACCTTGATATATTTATTGTTATTGTGTAGAGACAATAGTGTAGCTTGTTAGAGTAATTAGTTTGTTCACCTAGTTGGTAGAGTAGTGACTTAGCCATTTGTGTGAATTAGAGACTCTAGCAACTATAATTGTTAATAGGAGACTTGCCGACAAGTAGAGCTAGAGCAAACGCATTTGCGCTTTCTTATTTACTAACAAGTTGCTCTAGTGTTTTTATAGAATTTTTATTAGGCTATTCGCCCCCCTCTAGCCATTTAGGACCTTTCAGCTCATCAACGTAAAAAAAGGGTCAAAAGATAATACATTCATCAACAACGCAAGTTTGGATTGTTTGAGTAAGAACAAGGTATAATGCTTACAAAACCGCTATTATATCTATTCTACATCTCCATCCTATATAAGGATGGTGACAAACATTTATCTTAAAAGAAAGAGAAATTTACCGGTTTCCGGCTCTAACTATCGGAGATGCACAATGCTCGAAAGGGCACCTAATGACGAGGCATTCTCCAATGCATTTTTTTTTGCTTATAGCCCCATGTGTAGAATCGCATAAAAAAAAAAGTAGATGCTCTATACATATGCGTGGGGAGAGAGAAGGTTTGCAATAAAAAAAAAAAAGGAGAAGAAGGAAATAAAAATGATGCATGATGAAACTAAAAAGTTTTCATATAAATTATAAATAGTGATAATTTGCTTTGTATGAATAGTAGTCTTAATATTTTTTTTATGGATCATTTATATTTGTATTTGGAGCTAATGTCGGTAGCCTTTGCGTTTGGGGTGGCGACCACTAGGCCATCTTCTTGCAAATGGGTGAACGGCAAGAACCAACCGTTCCACTCAGGTTCCACTTGCACGGGTCTCAGAGACACACTCCTAAGAGCATCTCCAGCAGACTACCCAAACAGACTACCTATCCCCAATTTGAGTAGTCTGTGCAAAAAACTGAGGTCCAACAGGCTACCTACTCGACCCAATAGATTTGTGGGCTACCCAAATCTCCCCTCGCTCTACTCATTCTTGTTGGGCCAAGGTCGACTACCCAAAAGTCTAGGTCGACGTTTTTTCTCTCCCACCCGTGCTCGGTGCTCGCGCGTAGGTATCCACCGCCGCCACCCGGACCAAGCTCCGTCGACGCTCCACCTCCAAGCTTGGCCGACGGGCTGGGACCATGGACGAGACCGGATCCGGCCATCCGTAGCCATCACAAAAGTTTCAATCAATCAATCCAAGGGAGAAGAAGAAGGCTACCAATGCCAAGAAACAAAAGACTTCGAATGCTACATCCTCCAATCCAATCAATGTTGATGAAGCTGAAGCACAAGGTATGGGAAGCCCACAAACTCCCGATTCTTCTCAAATCACAAAGCAAGACCCATTGGAAGGAAGCGTGCAAAGGAACAACTCAAGAACAAAGGAGGAGATGGTGGCTCATATAAGAATGTAGTTGAGCAATTACTTGTTGAGAAGAAGGAGGAAAGGAAGATGAAGGATTTGAGGTGGCAAGAGGCCAAGACCATTCATGAGCGTAGGATATCCGTTGAGGAGAAACGGTTGCAATGGGAGCAAGAGCAAAAGATAATGTTTTGCGATGTCAACACTTTAGATATAGACCAAAAGAATTACGTCTTGGCGATGAGGGCTCAAATCACAAAGCAAGGAAGATGGCTGAGTTCTCCCAAAGCTTGGGTGGTTCTAGTGGTGGAAGTGCAGGAGATGATCTATGTGGTGGCGATGCATCTATTTGAGGCTTTTGTTTAATTATGTCGTAGTTTATTTAAGCATGTTTGAACTTTGAAGGATGCTATATCATATTTATTCGGTTTGAACGATGTGTTTTATTTGGACCTTTGATCTATGACGTTGCAATTAATTATGTTTGAATTATGAGCTTTATTTGTGGTTGCAATACTTTTGGTTAAATTATAGAGGAAAAATGAAGATCATAGAGGGGTATATGTATTTGTGAAAAAAATAAAATAGGTAGTCAGTTTTAGGTAGTGATCTTTCGAGTTGAGAGTTTTAAATTTAGGTAGAATAAAGTTGAGTAGCTACTTAAATTTAGTTTTAGGTAGTCTGTTTTTAGGTAGTGCTAACTGGAGATGCTCTAACGACATATTCCATCACATGTAAGTACAACCAAGAGTCGTGTACTCCCTCCGTCGAAAAAAATAAACGACGCTATGGAAAACGTGTCGAACTTTTTTCTTAAATTTTACTAAGTTTGTAGAAAATACGTGCAATATTTAAATATTCAAATAAATTTGTTAAAAACTAGACTTAAAGATCTTTCCGATGACACTAATTATTTAACATAAATATTTATATATTTTAATATAGGGAGTTGCTATATCTCTTTCACAAGAAAACTAACAAACTTTTCTTGCAACCACTTGGAACCTTGGATTCCAATCCAAAGGGTGGGATCCGTCCCTTTACAAACCTGTCGGTTTCAACACAGGGAAATAAACGGGTCCGCCTACTAAGAAACGGTAGGATCCAAAACCTCGTTAACCAATATGGCGTGTAGCTCGCCCGTTTTCTATGTACGTCTGTTGGGGCCACACTGCAGCCATCGGTACCTTCCGAATACATAGAAATTACAGCTCGCCACTACACCCTCTAGCAAGAAACAAACTCCACACAACCCCGATGAAAAACCCCTCGGTCTAGAAGAAATTGAGTGCGTAGAAAAGGGCTTAAAACGGATCTAGAAGATGAACAAGAAGGGAAAAGAGGATGAAGGAACTAGCTAGGTGCTGTGCACTTGAGTTCCTTGATTTTGTCTTTCCTTGTGCTTCCTTGTACTGTGCGATCTCGTACTCTATAATGATGGTCGTGGCCATCTATGAACACTGCCCACAGTTCCTTCTCTGAATACAACCCCACTGTATGATTCCACTTGGTTGCTTCTGTCCTTGCTTGTCCTCCTTTTCCTTTGTTAGATCTGTAGTCATCTTCATGTTGAGGGCCATAACCGAACACGATGCAATGTAGGATCGATGAGGGCAATCAAAAATTTCGAGGCATTCATCACTAAAATTGTAGTTAACTATATTTGCAGTTTAGACTATTACAATTTGCACTCAATTAGGCTTGTTGGCCTACACAATTAGGCTTCTTGTTCTTTTGTTTTGCTTTGACAACGAGACAAAGTACAATTACGGTTGGTTCTAGAGATGACTTGCTAAACCGAACAAAACACAAGCCTAATTCTTAGAGTTAGCAAGTACTCGCTAAACTGAACAAAGTGAGGTTAATAAGTCATGTCTTGCCCGGAGATGACTTGCAACATTTGAACCGGTGAGTCTCTCAACATTCATAAGGTCAAGTATCCTAATTTGAAGGATTCTAACTTCATTGGTAGTGGTAGACCCTTGAAATGCAAGATAGAGCATTTTACGATCAACAAAAAGTGAGCCACGAGACTTGTCCATGTCGGTCAAGACACCAAAGTGGACTCGACAACATAGTACTAACCACAATAACCATAGCGAACTGTACCATCACAAACAAACATCATAGTTATTGACCTCATCACTAAAAGGCACCTAAGATGGGTGCATATGTAATCACTAAAATATTAGTCCCATAATTTTATCCTACAAATGGATGGGTTCACATGTAGCCAACAATCTCACCTTGCAAATGGATGGTTTCACATATAGGCAACAACAATACTGCATAGCTCCTCATTAGCGACTCGATCCAACATGCATGGGAAAAAAACCATAATCGGTGCATAGGAAAAAAACAAGAGGAGCCACCTCGTAATCATACAAGTGACATCATTGTCTCAAACAATATGGTAGCACTCAAAAGTTGTAGCACACTTGCACATTTATAAAGAACCTAATGCTAGATAGTTTGAAAACCATCTCCTCGTTTAGTTACTAATGACAGGGAGGTCCATTTCAAGGCTTTAAGCTCCAGAAGCTTAAAGCAAGCCATGTCTTTGTTGTCCTAGCATAGAATGTCTGGGACTGGCGGCAATGGCCCTAGCACATATCATGGTGCTCAATAGCATATATAAGATAGGGCCATTCTTTAAGACTTACAACATCATAACACTTGAGCCCTCTTGGCCCCTCGGCCGGGCCGTGGATCGGCCGGTTGGTTAGGCACACATGAACCACATCGCATTACCTCATGGTTCCCGAAAAGAAGGAAACAACACAAGTTTTTACAAAGGACGTGGAACAGATTTGAACAATTTTAACAAAGGAAACAAAAGAGGGTGTTGTCCTATCACAAATAACAAGATACTGATTTCAACAATTTAAGACAATGGACAAGGGACAACAAAGACATATTTCTTTCCTCCCACGGCCTCGAGGGCCTACCGACCCTCTCGGCCTTAAAACGAATGGCTTACATTCGCTAAAGCCCCGGCGCTAATTTCTTATAGGATTCCAAAGAATGTCATTTAGTATAGCGTGTGCGTCCTAAGAGAGGTAAATTAACACAATGGACAAGGGACAACAAACACAATTATTTGGAAGATGTGTTCTAGAACAAATAAGAGAGTCATGACCTAGCACAAAAGAACAAAATACAAGATTTGGGTAGGGAACAAAGATAAGCAATACAATACAATACAAGGCAAAATAGAAGGCACAATACAAGGGGCATGACAAGGGACTATACAACACAATCAACAAAAAAACAATATAAAGTACCAAGACAAGGGACAATCCAAACACACCGCAGGTCCCTGTGATGATTCAGCGTCTCGGCCTCGAGGGCCTAACGGCCCACTCGGCCTCGGTTTAAAGTGTTATTTTTAAAAGGCGCCTTCAAGCAAAGGTTTATATAGGGAATCAAGCGATGTCATTTTGTACTTTGTTGTCTTGTATCACGGGGTCCCCGCTTGTTTTTAAACAATTTGTTTTTATTACAAGGGACAATACGGGGAGAAAACATCAGCAATTTTTCTTTTTTTGCAGGTCCACATCCAAGGAGTTCATGAAATGGAAGAACCAGATTTTTTAATGCGGAATGGTCTTGAAGTGATGATAATGCCATCCAACTTACTCAATTGTCCGAGCTAACGGCTACCACCATTGTAAACAGGTTTGAAAATAATGAAACTAGTTGCCAACTTACTCAATTGTCTGAACTCTCAAACAAGATAGATTACTACAGTATGTGAAACAGTAGTGAAGCTAGGGAGACTGAACTCTGAAGGGAAGAAGACAATACTAGGCGCAGGGATGGAAACTCAAACACCATTTCTGGAGTTGGAAATGGCTCCAAAACAAACAAGGCCCACTACAAGAAGCACACTATTTATAGACCCAACAAAAAAATCATCATAGATCAGAGAAAACAGTTTCTATTACACCCACCCAAAAATTGTGCCAAAAATCATATCTTTCTTAGAGTAGAAAAACTACAGAGCATGGCCGCATGCTTACCCAACAAAATATGCACATGAGAGAAAGGAATCAAGTGTGACATCTTGTACCAAGAAATATCAGATAAGATTGAAATGCTGTAAACTAGAGGCCTAAGCGTTTGGCCCCAACATAAACCTTACAGATCGACATTACAATGCAAGATTTGCAACCGGCAAATTTAGACAGGCAGCCATGGGACTAAGAACATACTACACGCTAGGGGAAACTAGGTAGAAACGAAGGGAGAAGACAAGATGTAAACGGCTAAACGCATTGGGCCACCTGTTGTATATCTAACACCAAAACACATGGAGAATCACGGAAGACGACAAGAGAAGAGGGGTGAAACACAGACACAGGAATATGAACAAGAACACATGAGTGATTCTGAAAGCAACGCCAAGGAAATTGAAGGAGCATCTCGTGGAGGAAGAAACTCACTTGTGATCGCCTTCCCTCCCTCCCTTGTGAGGAAGTAGAGTAGGGCCTCCCCCTCCCTGCCTTCTCCTTTCTCTCTATGCTTATAGTGGATGGGAACGGAGTAGAATGCGAATGAGGAAAGGGGGGAAACACTAAGGCCAAGAGGATCTATTTAAGCAGCAGGTAGTGCACAGCACAGAAGGACAAGATTTGAACAATTTTACCACTGCGGACAAGAGACAATTAACAAATTTTTTCTATGGAAAAATAAGGACAAAAGAGGGTTGTGTCCTAGCACAAAGCACAGATACATATTTGAACAATTTTACCACAGCGGACAAGAGACAATTAACAATTTTTTTCTATGGAAAAACAAGGACAAAAGAGTGTGGTGTCCTAGCACAAAGGACAAGATAGAGATTTATATATTTGTACCACAAATCACAACTAACAATCTTTTTCTATGGAAAGACAATGACAAATTCAATGCGTGTGTTCTCACAAAAACAAGTAACCAGATAAAAATAGTGCAATTGAAGTGTAGGACGGAAGAAAAGTAAAACTTCGTTGATCTTAAAAAAAGTGGCAGGTATATGATGATTTTTCACAATGAATCATAGAAAAATATGTAGCATGTGGAGTTTACCTATAGCCATATAGCCATACATGCACATCAGTAAACAAAAGCCAAGACGCACCCCAACGAAAGCAATCGCAGCCACTTCGGCCCCTTCAAATGCTTATAGACAAAAGGGATCCATGTTCCAATGACAAATGTTTTTTATTCTCGGTACCAAAAGTTGCACATTGCAACCATGCAAATTGCAATTAACAAAACCTGCAATTTTAGCATAAAATGTGAGCAATAATCATCGAAGCAATTCTCTATAAAATACAAAATGCAGCTCATGAATAAGGAGCCGACTATAGTGCAATTGAAGTGTAGGACGGAAAGAAAAGTAAAACACAAAAAGTGTTAAGTAGCAGGAACATAATTATCTTGAGAAGTTGCGAGTATTGCATTCTAAAATGTGCAGCCATGTTTTTCAAAAAATTACGATCAAGAAATATCCTATGTAACAGATGAAAAGGACAAAAGTTATAACAAGTCTTCAAACCATTTTGAACATGAGACCATAACACTATGGAATTCTAGTTGAGCTAGAAATTAATTCAAGTCACTGACCAACAAATAAACATGCATCCATCTTCTTTACGTAAATGAACAAGAGCAGATGCATATTACAAATGGTGGTTCAAGCTAAACTCACTTGATTAAGTCAAACTATTTTTAGTTTCACTAGTGACAAAGACAAGAGGACAAACTTACTCAAGCCCGATATATATAGTACTAACCGATGGTAAATAGACCTTTTCGTTTCAAGGCAAAGATGGAAAATTCTAAAGAATATGTAGTGTCGATAGATTTTTCACATCTCACGGCTAACAAGCAAATAAGGCAAACAACTGAAACCACAAAATACGAGGCCAGGAGCACTTCAAAAACCCCTAAATGTCCACCATAGACTCATAACTAGAGGCCATCAACAATCAACCGCATTTATGCCTTCCGACTAGTGCTTAAAAACAGAGCTATTGTTAGCCAAGAAAACAACCGACTCTGTCTAAAAGAAGCGCTTACAGAGAACTAATAAGAAGAAGCCCGGTATTGTGGTTCTCAACAGATTACTTTGTGTCCCAAAGAATGTGATCCAGGCGGCCTATTCATCATCGAAGTTGATCAAGTCTCGTAACTAGAAGTGGAACCATACTACGGGGAAAGGTAAGTAATCACCGATCTGATGAGTTGTAATGTACAAATATGATTTCAAAAATTGCTTAAACACAAATATAAAAATTGCACATTTCAAATAGTGCAAATAGTACCTGTTGTTAATGTCATTTAAATGTACATGTGTACACCAGCTCATGCATGTGGATAAAATCAACGACTACTCAAAAATCACTAATGTAAGGCAAGATATCGAGAGGAAAAAAAATCACTACAACTTAACCCGGATAAGCAAGGACTATTTGAGGGGGAGAAGGCATGCTATTTACTTACTAAAATGACAACACAGATTTCGGGGAATTGACTACACATCTAGTCCGGCCGCAACCTAATGGAAAAGGAGACCGGATGTGTCGGCATTACAAGTAACAACAAAGTAACACACTATGCAGTTGACTTAGGCATATCATGTCGTGCTCCATATATAATTTGTTATGCAAACAAAAGAATTTGCTACACCGAATTTAAAGAATTTCCCTTAATCACAATTAACATGTTTCAAACTCCATTCTTGGCAGATCAAAGCAAACTTGGCAGATCAAGCAAACTTGAGTGGCACCTCCATTTCCAAACGCTTTCGGGCTTAAATCAAAATACAAATAATAAACAAGTTTATAGAACCAAATTGCATATACAAAGAACTACAATTGCGGTTCTCTATACTTGCAATTTACATTATTCCGGTTTGCAATTCTTTAGATGACATATATACATAGTTCACACGCCAATAATAGTAGTTTTGATTTTGATTGATGGAACCAAACTGCTGTAATCGCTTTCATAATCAATGTAAAAACAAAATTTCTAAAGTTTTGTTTTCTTAATAAAACATAGAAAAATTCCGTGCAAAAAAGAATCTAGAAAGGTAATCGAAAATGAGTCGATCCTAGTGATCATTGTTTAGTAATGAAATATTATTAATGATTTGCTCATTGCTCAACTACTAAGCCAACTACACGTAGCATCGCAATTCAAAGATGGCTCAGTCATATTATTTCTTGGAGTTCTCTCGTAAGACTAAGCTCCCGCTTGGCATGCTGAGAGGTTCTGGCTGCTCATCAAGTGATTAAGAGGTTGTAACTCCATATAATCACACTAGTTTAGTGGTACAAGAGCTGTAATATGGATACCATATTACAAAGGCCTGCTAACCATGAATGCTTAGCATATGAAAATATGGATACCATGAAGTCGCACACACAAAACAGAGCTGTCCATTACTCTGTTGATAAATTTAGAATACAAGTACAGAAAGATTCAACGCCAACTCGGTCCGATCCAATGAACATAAACATGTGTAAAAGGTTGGACGTGTTACGAAGATTCTTAGCATCACCTCAATCTTTTTAGACCCCAAGATCACATCCGATTTGGATCAGATCATCACCAGCAATCAAGGTGTGATCACCTTCAACATCCATGACAGCATAGTTAATGTGGTCAATAACAATTGCCTCTGGATCCTGAAATCCTCAAGACACAAACTGTTGGCTCGCTGAGGTCAATGAAAATGTAAAGATATAAAAGGTGTCAGGCCGCAGGAATTGCTTGCCTCATCAAAATCAACCCCACACTCTGTCGCAATGCCAGAATAAGATCGGAGGCGGAGGAATCTGCCGCCAGGATCATGTCATGCCCAGCATCGATAAATTCCAGGACTGCGTTCTGGGCCACTGATCCACCAAAACCTGCCATGGAATAAAGACTAGCTTTAGAAACAAATAGTGTTGAATCAAGGACTACATCATCATGGGCAGAGAACCATCCAAAGAGTTTAGTCGAACAAGAGCTGTAATAATAATGTAGTCAATTGCATCGGGCAACAATTGATACTTTTGCTAAGATCTGCTGCGTTCAACTAGAACTAACCGATTACAGTCAATTTTCAGGTGAGCCTTATATTGCAATATTGCATACATCCTCCGGTCATGGAAAATTCTACTCCTAAATCCCGAATTTGCCATTACCCGCAACAGATCACAGAACTCCACCCACTCCACGAACACAGATCAGATTAGATAAGCAGATAGACTTGGAACCCAAACCATCTCTATTCCCGTTGAACCTATCTATCACCCCGAACACTCCAAAGAACACGGTCGGATCTCCAAGAGCGTATGCGTGAAAAGGAAGCAATTACGTGGGGTGGAAGGGGCGAAGAGCACGAGGTCGGCGAAGAGGTACCGGCCGTAGCGGTGGAAGTCGAGATCGAACCAGCGTCTGGAGCGAGCCGAAGAAGGCCGAATCGCGACGACCGCGACGGCCGTGTCGCCCAACGGACCACCGGTGATGCCCACGGGGCCCCTCGGGCGGCGCCCTCCGCGCCCGCGAGCACGGAGGGTAGCGGCGAGGCGGTGGCGGGCGGAGGAGGAAGAGGAGGGCGTGGCGCCGCGTCGCCATGGCTGCGCAGATCTCGTTGGAAGCGGCCGGAAGAGCGTGCTCGCCTCGGCGCACGGAGGAGGGTCCGGACGGGCTCGCCCCCTTGGCGGCTGGCCGGGCTGACGGTGGTGGCGTGCGGGAGAAGGCCGAGGATGCACCACCACCGCCCGCCGGTGCTCCACGCAAGTGGTGGCCAGGAGCTGGAGGAGACAGAGGTAGGCGGGCGAGATCTGGGACTGGGTCGAGAGTGGGAGGTGAGAGCCACCCCACCGCCGTGCTCGAGTTTGGAATACGACGGCGGTGTTAGCGGGTGTGTTCTCCAGACCCAACAACAATACATCTACATCGGACCCAATACACCTCTGCTCGCGCGCCCAGTCCGCGAGCGACGCTGTGTCGCAAGAGAAGCAACAGAGATTTCTTTCAACAGATGGATAGGAAAAGTGTTTAATATATAATTATCGGCATTTTAAAAACGTTGACTTGAAAAGCATCGGAAAACTAAAAAAAGTTGGGACAGAGGGAGTAGACATGATTAAAAAAAAAAAGAGTCGTGTAGACGTCTTGAAACAAAATACACTACCCGAGATGGACAGACAATCAAATCAAAAGCAGAAATAATGATCGCACACACCCGCGCCGCGCATGAATGAATTTGGAAAAGCCAAGAAAAAGAATTAAAAACCAGGCGCCGCCGCCCTCGTGCTGCCTCGTCAAAAGCGAGGCCCGGCCGGCTCACTGTCGTGTCTCGCTCTCACCTGATCCCCCCCGATTCCTTCCGCCTCGTCAGCGAGCGAGACCCAACAACCCATGGCAGCCGCGGCGCCTCTTCTCCTCGCCCTCGCCGTCCTCGCCGCCGCAGCATGGCGGCCATCCCTAGCGGCGGCGGCGGTGCTGCAGGACCCGGCGGAGCTCCTGCGCCGGGCCAAGGAGCCGGCGTTCGCGGACTGGATGGTCGGGGTGCGGCGGCGGATCCACGAGAACCCGGAGCTGGGGTACGAGGAGTTCCAGACCAGCGAGCTCGTGCGCCGTGAGCTCGACGCGCTGGGGATCCCCTACAGGCACCCGTTCGCCGTCACAGGCGTCGTCGCGACAGTCGGCACCGGAGGCCCGCCCCCTTCGTCGCCCTAAGGGCCGACATGGACGCGCTGCCCTTGCAGGTCTGTTAACTATAACCGCCTTCCTTTCATTCTGCTTCTTCTCTGGCTATATATACGCTGGCAATTGGCTTCCTCTGCTTCTTGGTTTTGGTGCGGAGGATTCTGGGGAAAGAAACTGTTGCTGGTTTTACTAAGGAAGGATAGAGGCAAATGTTTCTGCTCTGGTTATCGAATCCGTTTCTATTTCAGCCAAGAGCTTGTGGATTATAAAAACGACCCGCACATTTCTAGTGTCCACAAAACTAAATTTGACTTAGCCAAGGGAAGAGGAACGCCAGGGATTCAAAAAATTGTGGTCACCAGAAAGATAAAATTTGCTCATTGATTTCTTTCTTTTAGAATTCATTATCCATTGAAATTTGTTGCGGCGCAATACAAAGTAAGGACTAATGACCATCGATGCCAGCACGTGCGATATGGAAATGATCTATTGAAGTATCGAGTATGCATATGTACAATTCATTCATTCATGGTCATGGCAGACATCCTAGGCACCTGTAAGAAAAGGGAGGAACTGTTCTGCACCTACGCCTAGGTAGTTTCCATAGCTACCCTTCCTGATTAGGAACATGCAGGAAAAAGAACTTTGGCTTCTTACTTAAATGAATCACATGGGCTGCCTATGTGTATCTGTAACACTCATATGAGCCTTGGGTCATGTTCCAGGTGGCGATTGACAAGACAAATATGTAATCTGTGTGTAGTGCATACTCCCTCATCCCTCCATCCCTTATTTCTTGTCGTTCTCGCTTAAAAAAAAATAAATTTGACTAAATTTCTATAAAGAATATTAATATTTATGGTACATAATTAATATCGTTAGATAGATCGTTGAATCTATTTTCAATATAAATTTATTTTGATATACCTGTGTAATTATTTTGTTCTTCTTGATCCTGATTGATATGATTGAGTTTATTGTGCACATGGGCATGATCTCTTGGTGAATGTGAAAATCAATATCTTCTGTCTTTTTTGTTTTACCAGCTCTCGAACAGCCTGCTATTGTTGTGTTGTGTATGTATTTTTCTGGTGTCACTGTCATAGGTCCATATTTCGTACAGGTTGAATTGATTACATGTTGAAAGTTGCTTCTCAATGTACTAATCTCCCAAATTAAATGTTGTCATAGGAATAAATTTCAATTATTTTTCTTGGTAATTTGATTGTAATACACTACATCTGCTCAAAGAAGTATGATTATCTTGTATTTGTCTACCAGTTAAAATTGATGTCCTGTTTTACAGGAAAGTGTGGAATGGGAACACAAGAGCAGAGTTCCCGGGAAGATGCATGGATGTGGACATGATGCACATACTGCTATGCTATTGGGATCTGCTAAGATTCTTCAGGAGCATCGTGATGAGTTGAAGGTCGGTTAAAATATTTTGATGGTTTACATTGCACCTGTTCTATATTTGTCACAATGATAAGAGAGATTTGTTGATAAAATAATGATAGATAGAATAGCCTTAAAAAACTATATAAGATGTTTAGTCCTTTCCTTGCTTTCATTGCATTAAGCTACATGTTCTCAATCCTTTGTAGATTTGAGAAAATGATAAATATGCAGACTCTGTTTTTTTTTTTTTTTCTTTTTGGAGTTTATGTTTGTTTAAAAGAAATATCTCATCTAGTAGTTCTTACCTAATTTTCCTTTTAAATGTCATGATCCCAAGGCTACAGAGTGTGTCATAATATTATTATTGGTAGCTTCCTTATATTGTGTATAACTTAAAATGGATGCTATATTTGTAAGAGATAGCTTCTTTTAGTCTAGGGAAGTCATTTTTTTTTTTTTTTTTGTCTCAGGTGTAGATTTATGAAATGCAATACATCGCTCTTTCTCTGCCTTTTTATTTGTTACAATAGATTCTTTTAAGCAATTGCTTACGTTTCTCTTTGTAGGGAAAGTGTGCATCCACATTTAGTCAGCCAATATTGGTTTAAGTAATATGTTTAGGAAGCACACAACTAATCCTAGAAGTCCATATTGAGCAATCTTCTTATTAAATTGCTTTTTTTTTTTCCTCAAACGACGATTAAACCACTTAGTTCAGTTGCCTCCACATCAGTTATATGAACTGTCTTGTAATCTTTAAATTTTTAATCACCCTTGAGTTTTCTATGGTTATAATTTTTGTTTATTAATATTAATGTAGGGTACAGTGGTTCTTGTTTTCCAACCAGCTGAGGAAGGTGGCGGTGGGGCCCAGAAAATGATAGAAGCTGGAGCTCTGGAAAACATAGATGCCATTTTTGGGCTTCATATAGCTGATTCTGTGCCTATTGGTGTACTGGCATCCAGGCCAGGGCCTATAATGGCTGGGAGTGGATTCTTTGAGGCCGTAATAAGCGGAAAGGGAGGGCATGCCGCACTTCCTCATCACACTATAGATCCGATATTGGCTGCCTCAAATGTTATCGTGAGCCTTCAGCAACTTGTTTCCCGAGAAGCTGATCCCTTGGACTCACAGGTACCGTCCCTATCCTTGATTGACTTAATTTGTTCTTATATGCCATAAACTTCCAAGCATGGAAGCATTTTGTTGATTGACGTTGTCTATATCCATTTTTATGATCTACATAGTTTCCTTCCATAGACGTTCTAAATTACAGAACCAGAATAGAACAAACTATATAAAAGTGTTCTGCCATGTGTTGTGAGATCTGTTTGAAATTCATCAAGATCTTGTTGAACTTTTTATCCTGGACCTAAGAAGGAAACTACCAAGGAGGGCAGCCTGAATTTTCCTGGACTTTAGCTAGGCAGCACAGATTATTTCTTATACATTGCTATATACTATTCAAAACTAAGTTCTAAACTCTTAAATTGTTCAATATAGAAATTGTAGTTTCATATGCAAAAATGATTTTGCATCACAAGAATTATACAAGTTTTTCATTCAATACATTACTCCCAGGTTCCCATCATTTTGTTCAGTGCACTGACTATTGTACTTGTCATGTTGAACCTTTGGCAATTTATCCTTATTTACACTGCAGTAGTCCACTTCATGATTTTTTTTTTATTTGGATCCATGCTGTGTTCTGCAGGTTGTAACAGTTGGAAAGTTTCAAGGAGGTGGAGCCTTCAATGTGATCCCTGATTCAGTTACAATAGGTGGCACCTTCCGAGCCTTTCTGAAAGAGAGTTTTAATCAATTGAAGCTTTTTAATTGAAGAGGTAAGAGCAATTGTTTGGGAACTTTGTGTTACTCTTTCAGTAGTCAATTCTTAATTATTTTCTGCGGTTAGGTTCTCTTAGACGAAAATTAAGGATTCAAAATTGCCTTCAATATATGGTACTTGAAGTTACTGTTAAGATAATCAGTCACTGTACCTAACTACAATATAACTATAAATAGATTGATCTGTGAAGTTCACCAACAACTTAGAGAAGTGAATACTTGCAAGTGGCACTGGCACGACATCCTATGTGCTTTCACATAATTTACTATGACCAAGGGTATATTGTAAACAAACAAGCTGATGTACATCTAAAATTTGGTGCATTCCGTTATTCTGCTTTTTGTGTTAGATTGTACTGCTGTCAGTTTGAGCACAAGAGTTCCTGACACTTGTTCTCATGAATAAACCAACTTTTGGAAAGTTGCATGGATACAGATCCACATGTAATTTGCTGTTTGAGTACTTGTAATAGTTTTTTTTTCTTTCACATTTTACTTTTAAGGAAAGTTACAGATATGGCTGTAGGCTTGTAGCTTTCACCTTGGTAATGGTATTGCTGAACTTGAAAACCAGTTTCCTCATAGTTATTATGGGTTGGTAGGTTTGTAGATGTAACTATCTGGGTCGCAATGGTCAGAACTCTTGACACCTGCACTGAGTTCCCAGCTATAATCACCTCTGGAGATATAAACATCTTACATATAAATATAAAATTTCACTATGGATTGTCCTGCAGAGGATAGAGGACCTCAGCTACTTTGTTTTTCATGTCTCAGGTGATTGTGTCTCAAGCATCCGTGCAGCGCTGCAGCGCTATATCGTGGACTTCCTTAACAAGGACCGTCCATTCTTCCCTCCAACCATCAACAGCCCTGGGCTCCATGATTTCTTCGTGAATGTGGCCAGCGAATTGGTTGGGTCGAGGAACGTGAGGGACAGACAACCGCTAATGGGCGCTGAGGACTTCTCGTTCTATGCCGAGGCGATCCCCTCAACCTACTACTACTGCCGTGGGCATGTACAACGAGACTCGTGGACCGCAGGCACCCCATCACTCCCCCTACTTTACCATCAACGAAGATGCTCTCCCCTATGGCGCGCGGCCGAAGCGCATTGGCAGCTCGCTATCTACTCGAGCATCAGCAACCTGCTGCTACCACTGATAAGGCAAAATCCCATGATGAGCTGTAGATACATAGTGTTTGCTTCACTCTGTTAATGAAATTAGATCGACCAAAAAATTCTTCGCCGAGTTATTCCATGGCTGTACATATCCTGAATCCTGATATCTCCATGCTTTGGTAATAATCGGTTGCTGAGCAAGTGTGGGATCAGTCATTATTTGGAGTGATGTTCAGTCAGCAAATAATCTGGGAAACATGGTTGTTTGAACTTGGTAGTATTTCTTATTGTCAGTGATTGTTTATGCGCAGTGCACACGAGGAATTAAGAAAGTATAACAGAACCAAATAACAAATTTGGGGCACCAAGAAAGGCTCAGGCAGCACAAGTGCCTTCAGCAGTTACATTATTCTACCTACGAATCAGAAAATTGCATGGCATAGAAAAAAAAACCGTAGTAGTGACTCTGCCTGACTAGACACACCAGGTTCATGTAGTATTCAAATACTTCAACTATTTGTATGAGCTATAGCTTTAGGCTTTTAGGTCAAAAGCTGGTTTTCTAGCTTTTAACCTTTTCTATTGGACTTTTGATATATTTTTAGCTTCTCAGCACACAAGCTAAAAAAAAAAAAAAAAAAAAAAAGCCAGCTTTTCAGTTTTTTAAAAAACTATATTAACAAACGTGTTGTTTGTTTTAGTTTTTGGATGCTGATTGACATATACGCTAGCAAAAACATGAAACAAACGGACCCTTACAACTTCCCTAGCTCACTACACCTTGGAAACCCATCTTTCAAACTGTTCGGCTTATGGTTTTTGTGGCAGATAAGCATTTTCTGCGATTGATAAACCAATTGATGTTATTTTGTTATGAGTGAAGAACAGTGTACCATGGCTGAGTGAATAGATTGTTCTAGTATGTTAGTAAAATCTTATACCCATTCTAAGGGTTTGTTTGAATAAGCTAGGGCCAGTTACTTGTGGGGCTAAAAAATTAGTTCTAAAAATTAGACTTGGATGCACTAAAAATTTAGCCCATCTATTATCTCCTGAGATGAGTTTGTTTGGATGCACTAGGGTTCATTTTTTAGCTAATAAATGATTATTATGAACCAATTAGTAGAGCTCTAGCTCCGAGATGAGTTTGGATTTATAGCTTCAAAAAATATCATAGCTGGAGCTAGAGCACTTAGAATCTTAGATAATTTCGTTTTATAGTTTAGACTCTTAATCTACAAAGTAGCTCCACCAAACGAACATGTACACAGGATAATAAACGTAGAATATACCGCGGCAGCCGGCAGAGACGAGAGGGATGACACAGAGAGTGGGGGCAAGCAAAGATGGTGCGCCACCTGTTATCCAAAGGCGTCCAGCTCCTCCTCCCCACACGCGCACCACAGCAGCCGGGCAACCAGCGAGGCGGCCAGAGGAAGCCACCAAACAAACCAGCCAGTGCGGCCTCAGCCCAATTGGTGGTGCCGTGCCGTCTCCTCTCCTCTCTCGTCTCATCCCCAGGCCCCAGCCCACACCCAGCAATGCGTTCCTCCTCCTCGTCCCCTCCCACATGACCTGCGCCGCGCCGCGCAGCCACTGCCCTTGCCTGGTCACGAGAACGCCGCCACACACATCAGTTCAAGCGCTTCTCTCCCACCCTCAACCTCGTGGATTGGAATCGACGGCTGGAAGTTGTGGATGACGATGGCGGGTTCTTGCGCCGCGCCGCCCGTTGCCGGTCTTCCTTCCTTGAGGACGCCGCCGCCGCCAACTCACCTCAGACTTGGTGGCTTCTTGCCCTGTTCCCCGGCCGCGCGGAGTCGCGGGGGCGCCGTCGCTCTGGGGGCCAAGAAGCACACGCCGGGTGTTCTCAACCGGGTACTTGCTTCCTATGGATAAACTTTGATTTGTTTCTGTTCATATCTGCATGATATCGTGGGTTGGACTAAAACCTTTTCTTTTTCTTTTCTTGGCTTTGTTGTTAAAAATGTTTCTTGGTTGCATTGGTGCTGTGATCTTTATTATTACACCTTCAAAGATCAATTAATAGATGGCAGATTATACGGTCTTAAATTGTTGAGTATGTATCGGTATTGGTTTCTATGGCAATCCCTTGTGTGCCATAGGATTTAACAGTTATTCGTGTTTTTTCATGTCAAGCCTATACCTATGCTGAATCTCTACAATGTGTAATAACCAAGATTTTTAACCACATCAAAATTGCCATATCAGTCTGCAGCTCCAATGTTCACCAAAAATTCTTAGCAGAAAGGAAAAAATTAGTCAGAATTTGATCCTTTTACAGTCCACGGTAACAGCTAGTCGTACTTGTGTTGCTGGTATCTTCTGCTTAGACCCTGTGCCTAAAGTTTGGACAGTGGTATTCACACCTTCCCTGCATGTGAGCTATGCCCCCATATCAATATAAATCATGCAGCAGCTTCGGTTTAATACCAACATCAGCTTTCTGGCTGGAAATGATAAAAAAACACCATTCAGAAAGTTAACCATTTTTCACATATATTCTGTGGGCTACTCTGTCAAAAGTGATTTTTTGCTATAGCTTTTCTCGAGCATGCCTCAAAAGGTGAACAATGTATCTCAGAGGATAAAGTAGAGTTCCAATTTGATACTCCATTGGAATCAGCTTCACCTCATTTATTCAGAATCCTGGGATTCTTATCAGCTTTGTTGTTGTCTTTTTATTCAATATTTTCCGCAATATCTCTGGAGAATTGGGTTTAAAATTGTCAGCACACATATAAATTCACCTGGTGAATTTAGGTTGTCTTAAATGGCTGCAACCTCTCTTGTGCTATGGTGTTACTCTAGATACAGGATTACTTGATAGCTAATTTTGACTAATTGGTATGGGGTTCAACCTATTTTTTTTTAAAAAAAACTGAGCTTTTATTTCCATATACTACAATATATTTGGTTTTCACTAATGATTTACTGCCAGGGCTGTTTTTATTGTGCTCGTATAGTTGCTCTGCGGATACATGCGAAGAGATGGGCATGAAGGTGATGTAAGCCGTCAAGGAGGGGATGATGCTTTTATGTTTGGTCCAGATGATGATGGTGTAAAGATTCCTACTCAGGTAGAGACTCTTGTAAAGGGCACTGCAACAGTTGCTGAACCAGAATACAAGACGATCCCAGATCTAGATTACCTACAGGTGCCTTTTCTGATCATTTTATACTGAACTGATTTTTCTAAAAGTTAACTTTAGTGGTTACTAAACCTTTTAAAGTTAGAATTTCAGTAAAGAATGCTATTTAGCATATATGGGCTTTATGAATTGATTTACCCTATCAACTGGTCTCATTTATTTTGTGGCCATGCAGGAGCTGCTTGCTATTCAGCAGCAAGGACCTCGTGCAATAGGTTTCTTTGGAACCCGCAACATGGGATTTATGCATCAACAGCTTATTGAGATCCTGAGCTATGCTATGGTCATAACAGTATGTTCCTGTGTGCAGTTGTCATTCATATGATCTCCCTGATTTATATGCCAGTGTTTTCCATATGATTTTTTATCCCTATAGCATTGTTAGTAATGTTTGGGTATGATTTGCAGAAAAATCATATATTCACATCTGGGGCTTCTGGAACCAATGCAGCTGTTATCAGGGGCGCTTTAAGAGCTGAAAAGCCAGAGTTGCTTACTGTAATTTTACCTCAAAGTCTAAAGAAGCAGCCTCCTGAAAGCCAAGAACTGTTGTCTAAAGTAAGAATTCCTGATATTTCTATTCTGTAATGACACTTCTTGGTGTTTCTATTCTGAATTGGTCATTTTCTAGTCAAACTTAGCTCCAGACCTGTACTATAGAGCTCTATGCACGCCGATTCGCCTTTTGTTCTATATATTTAGTATACGCATTTAGTGATTTTGTATCAATTGATAGACTGCTCATCAGTTATGACAAGATTTTCAGCATATTGACACAAAGTTGTGTGAAGATTTCTTAGGACCTTAACAAGCTTGATCATAAGTATACTTAAAAATTAGTGTGATCACTTGGTTAGGAATATTTTACCATAACATTTGAATCATTCAGAAATAAGAAACCATCAACATTATTGTACAATCTGGGATTCTAGCTAGATAGCTAATATAAAGATACAACACTCTCGCGTGTTGGAAAACAAAAGCCATATCATTAATCATCCACTATCATGTGTTAATTTTAATAATATGCCTTGCGAATTTTAATCATTCACTGTCATGTGTTAATTCTAATAATATGCCTTGCAAATTTAATAGCATCCTACCGATGCATTTTTTTTCCATATAGTAAATTTGAAATGCTTCAATAACATTTTGTAAATTTTTTATAGGTACAAAACTTGATCGAGAAACCTCAGTATGATCACTTGCCATTAATTGAGGCTAGCAGGTCAGTGAGCTTCCTTTTCAAACTACTCATAGTTCTCCTATACTCTATTTTGTCACCGTGGTGTAACATATTCAGTCCATGCAGTGTATCATTTAGCTCCAGCTATTTTTTAGAAATTGCACTAGTGCAAGCGCTATGCATCCTTTGTTTTTGGACAAAACATATTTCACTTTTGTTTAATTCAAATAGATCATTGATGATTCGGGTACAATCCAGAACTTAGTTACACTGCGCTGAACCAAACACGTTATGTTCTGCAGATTTTGCAATAGTTTCTGCTGCCTCATTTACAGAACGGTTGTATGAATAAAAGACACTGAATCATAACCAGCTGTGGCAAGGTTTATGCCATGATTAATATTTAATAACCCCAGATTGAGTCTGTCCAAGGGTAGATACTGTACTGTTACCTTGACAAAATGTTATATTTTTCTTTGGTTATTAAGTCAGTTTTATTTTAGAAAACCAGCGTCTGTCTTTCTGCCTATTTGTTAGAGTATATAAATATCTTTAACCTTTTCCACTACCCCTTTAGCCTGCTCACATGGACATGGACTGAAAGTCGAGTCACGTTCCTTTTTATCTCTATATAAATATGTATTGTGACTAGAATATCATCATTATGCTTAATGACAACTGTTGCAATCTTCAGGTTATGCAATATGGACATCATCTCTAAGGTCCAACAGGTGATCTGCTTCGCGTTCCATGACAGCAAGCTGCTGATGGAAACATGCCAGGAGGCCAAGAACCTTCGGAAGATCGTGACACTCTTCTACTTGGATTAGCTCCTCCGGCAGGGATCTAGTCTCCTTTTTTTGTCCGTGGCGTAGGCTAATGTTGGGGGATAAAAAGCAAGCTGATCGGTTTAGTTAGTTTCGAAATATATTGGATAGGTGATTACCTTCCATTGGTGGAGGAGAAAGTCCTTTTGTTTTACCCATTGTTTTGATTCTTGTCACAATGAAACCAATAATAATCTTGTCGATATGCCTTGTTCGTCAGCGAAGGTAATAAGATTATAAGTTGGGAGTTTATTTGTCGTTGATCTCAGGCTTATAAATAGTTCGTGCTCCAGTTGTTCCATCTCTTTTGTGTCTGTTTCCTGCTTTTTTTATTTGATAGATGCTATCTTGATTGATAATTTTTTTCTTGTTCAAGTGGATTATTCAAAGGGTTTATATATCTTTTAAAAGCGATTTGGGTAAAAAATAATGGCGTGCTTGGATTCCCTGCTGACCTTACGGCTTGTTTAGTCTTGGAACAGTTGATGCACTTTTCGTTTGTATTTTTTTTTTTGACTGAAATGCTTAAAACAGTTGACTTTTCAATCATTGCAATCAATTTTTTATTTCCTTTGCCCGCGGGGTTTTGGCTTGAACACCTTTAGTCTTGGAACAGTTGATGCATTTTTTTTGACTGAAAAGTTGGCATTTGGATCCGTTGCCCCGGGGTTTGGGCTAAAGGTTATCTTGCTTAGCGAGGTGAGGCAACCAAGTTAGGCAGATGTCAAAAGCTAGTCTGGACCGTGACCGTATTAAAATGGATGGGAAGATGGTGCATAATTGTCCAGAAAACGAGTTTTTCGCAAAGGTGTTTGGATTTAAATTTCTCCATTCTCGTCCCTGCAAACGGGCAAAAGCGTTTATGATGGGAGAGATTCGTCAAGTATTGGACCGTGACCACATCTAGTTTAGATGGTTCATGGAATCATTTCGCGTAGTCTGGTCTGTTTCTCCATTCTCGTCCCTGCAAACGGGCAAGCGATGATTTCTTTTTGCATTACGGGACCTGTAGGTTTCATGGCATCATTTGTAGGTGTATTCTGTACGGCGGTGTTCGTTAATTTTTCTGTGAAAGAAAAATACTGGTTTGAATGTGAAAAACAAATAGTTGATTTTGAGTGATGCTAATTTATTGTGAAAGAAAATATACTGCTGAATGTGAAAAAAAAAAATAGTTGGTTGATAATCGTCGTCGTGTGTTTGGCAAGTGTACCGTAGGACAGATCAATGCAACGTTGTCGTGCGTTTGGCAAATGTACGCGTATTATACGCAGAACGAAATTTCTGGAAGAATCTCGCAGTTGGATCGCGATGCGGGTGGTGGGTATCTGGTGGGTGGCGGGGCCATGGACCAGGTGTCCGTCCAGGTGGTCACAACGAACCCAACCGCTTCCCATGTGCTGTCCCAACAGGTGGACAACTGCCGTACCGTACAGGCATCTCCATCGTACAGCTACAGCTTGTGTGACGCTTGCTTAGGCTTTAAGCTAGTACTGTACACACTTCCTCTTCTCCTTCCTGCCGGGACGAACACACGTTACGCACAGCACAGATTCCATGCTCAGATGCTCAACAGCACAAATCACTCTAACCATACACCTCAACAGGGCAGCTCTAACCATACACCTCAACAGGGCAGGCAAGAAAAATCTATCAGATCCGCGTTAGCTGTGCAGATCAATCAATCGTCGACAACGAGGATTAAATGACCAAAACAAGCACATTGCACACCATCAAGAGACGATGAAGAGGAGAATTTACCTTGCCAAAGATTTGACAAGCCAAAACTTAGAAAAAAATTACCATAGATTTGGCAAACTTTATGTGAGAGTTCGGCGAGTTTTGGTTGCAAACTAAATGGAAGCCAAGATCTTGGCTTAGCCCATTCTAATTTTGAAAGCGAACAAGCAGCCCGGAGAGCAAACTCAATAGTCGACCACGATGATTAAATGACAAAGCGCTCTGCACATCGTCAGGTGAGGGTGAAGAGCAAACTTGAGATTTTGCACACGTTCACCGTGTGGAAAGGATTCAGATTTTGGGACAATTTTACCATCGGTCTTAGGATGAAATTCCATTATGGAACAATTTTATACCATCGGTCGACATATGAAATTTCACTAACAAAAATAATGCACTGCAAACTTCTTACGAAATAAGATAGAACTCCATAAATCCATAATCATAATAATAATACTCTCAGAGACGGTGAGCAGTAGGTACAGAAACGCACACAATAAACAATAGTAATAATAACTCACAGCAATCACACTAGATCAAATCCCCATCAAAAACAAAACCCTCTCCAAACACTCAGATCCATCCATCCGACACGCGGACCAGACCCAAAACAAATGCCTACCACCGCCGCTACGATACCTGCTACCACCACCGACTACTAGACTGCTGAAGACTCTCACTACCACTGTACCGCTAGATCTGAAGACGCCCGCCTACGCACCCAGACGAACCACCACCATCTCCCTCCTCAGTGGCGCAGGAAGGCAGATATGAGCGCCGCGAGGAAGCAGACGGAGATCGGCGCCGAGAGGGGCGCCCGCGCCGGAGACGGGGGCCGGGGCCGGGGCCTCGGCGGCGGAGGCAGCGGTGGCCAGCGCGGCCACGGCCACGAAGGCGGCGATCACGGCGGCGGAGACGCGGGCCATCTGATCGATGCGGACGACGATGTGGCGGCGCCGGAGCTAGGGTTATGCTGGAGGCGGCGTGAGGAGGAATGCGGGTTGGCGGAGAGGAGAGGCCATGGGGTCGGGATTTATAGGGGGAGAGGAGAGGTTTGGTAGTTAACAGCCTGGCCTCAACTGTCGTACAGGGCGGTTACGATTATTCGAGTATTCAACCCCGGTTTTGTGGGAAGATACAGGGGCTTGACAGATATTCCAGGGTAATTTAGGGTTTAAGTAAAAGTAGTGGGGCCCGCGTTGACAGCGTGTTGCTCACAACAGATGTTTTGGTGCTGCAAAAGGATGGACGGTGACCCCGCCGGTCACCGATGAGATGACCCACAACTACAAGGCCACAATTATTACTGGGTAAAGGCCAAATTATAAGTCGTTCTTTTTTTTTTTTTTTTTTTTTGGTTCATTTTAGATCCCAAAACTCTAGTATATTCTAAAACTTTCACATTATATGTTACGGCACATGTATAGAGTACTCCCTCCGTCTCTTAAAATATGAAATTTTAGCGTTTGAATTTTGTCTCACAAAGGATGGAATCTTATAGAGCAGATCAGCTTTTTCAGTGGACCATAATCATTCTATTATTAGACATTAAACTACTACGTCAATATGTGCTCTAATGATGGATTAATTAGGTTTGATATGCAATTAGTCTATGTTTAATACTTTAAATGTGTGTCGGCATATCTGGTGACAACCAAAACTTTACACCAACTAAACATACCCAAAGGTTGATTTATTTTGAGATTATTTAAGGCACCTCAGTGGCTCAATCGATGAAATAATAGTATGAATGTTTAGAATCAACTTTAAAATAAATCTCAAATTGGCCATTGATTCTAACTCTATTGCTAATATCTTAAGATTATCACGGTGGGACTCTAAGGGCCTATTTGGTTCTCGCCGCTGCATGTCGCACCTCAACCGTGGCTGCACCAAACTTTCGCCTACCGCGCTTTTGGCAACATTTGGTGGCATAATTGAACTAGAATATTGCGTCAAAAAATTGAACTAGATTATGTTGGCGTGGCACAGCGTGCCACAACTACGGCAACAAACGAAACAAGCATCAAAATGCGGCACAACAGGATTGACTTTGTGATCATTAACCTTAACACTTTTTATGATGGGGACGAGAATTGTATTAAATTAAGAGTATGAATTACATACAAGGATTCATTTTTTATTAAATTGAAACAATTATTGGAGCATATTCAACTCCTTGCCTTTCACATTGAAGGAGCGTTGCACGCCTTATTGTCCAAGATGATCAACAAAACCATACTAGAACTGACAGTCCATAGAGATACTAGGGCATCATGAGACTTAGGAGAAGATGGGCATCGGAGGCTTGAGCCCCCTTGTTGTTGTTCACGAGCGGAAGCATGGAGCCCCTCCTAAAGCCCCATTATAATTTTGTAGTCATTGAAGTTTAGAAGAGGAGAGTTTTTTTTTTTTTTTAAAAAAATGAAAAGAGCCTCTCCTATCACTACATCTGTTATTTCGGCTTAACTATCCTCTTCAATCATATTAGCTCTAAGAAAACAAAAATATTGTGAAGATTACTGAATTGGATGTATAGATAGCAAAACAAGCTGATAGCTTGTAAGGGAAAAGTTTATTTGGTCTAAAACCTAACAATTACTCCTCGTCTCAAAATAAATTTATTCCTAAGCGCACATACATACCCATAAATATATTTATTTTAAATCGAAGGGGTATAACTAGAATTTTGATATGTGAGAAGGCTTGAGCCCCTACCACGTGCGGAAGCATGGAACCCCTCCTAAAGCCCTATTATAATTTTGTAGTCATTGAAGTTTAGAAGAGGAGAGATTTTTTTATTTTTTTTTTTTTTAAAAATGGAAGAGCTCTCCTATCACTACATCTGTTATTTCGGTGTAACTATCGTCTTCAATCATATCAACCCTAAGAAAACAAAAATATTCTGAAGATTCTTGAATTGGACGTATAGATAGCAAAGCAAGCTGATAGCTTGTAACGGAAAAGTTTATTTGGTCTAAAACCTAACAATTACTCCTCGTCTCAAGATAAATTTATTCCTAAGCGCATCTGTCCAATAATTAGATAATGGAAGGAACCTCCCATCTACCAACGCACAATGTAGGAACAAGATACAAGCAAAGAACACTTATCCTCCTTTTTTTTCTACGGCTGATTATTAAACTCGTTCACACTACATCATTAATAGTATAATCGAGTTTTATTTCAAATGATTCTATTCCTAGCATATGCTTCAGTTAAACCTAGTTCCACCACATTCAGTTTGAACATGTCTGACAGATGGGTTAAAAACATTCTGAAACCAAAAATCAATTAAATCATGAAAAAAAGAATTATGTATGAAACAATAAGTATAAAGCACCTTTTTTTTTTTTTTTTTTTTTTTTGAGGAGTTGCACGTTTCACCTGGTGACCAGAACCAAATGCCATGTCCCGGGGTTTGGAAAGGCAAACTGGGCACATCTACAGAGAGTAAGACCAAGAATTTGTAATATTTTTTTTGACAGAAAAACATATTTCATTAATTGCAGCAAACAGCTGCTATACAGCTCAAAAGAGACATCATGCAGTGCCTGTCTGAACTGGCAACTGCTTGCATGACAAGAATTTGTAATTAGATACTGTATTAGTTAAATAACAATAAGTCCAGCTCATTATATTACCAACATTTGGGCCCTAAAGATAATGGGTTAAATAAATTCCAGTGGAAATTGAGGAATTTATCGAAGAATAAAACATAGGAAGTGCCCAGCAGACACCTATATAGCAAATAAAACCAAGTATAAAATATATCTATAAGACGAAGTTACCAAGGAGCCAAAACATAGAGTACACATAGGACGAGTGGCCTACCCTATTTTTTGATGGCTCAATTAGCAAGGTCCCTGTCCCGCCCCAGAAGCAAACGCATCCTAACTCTGAATGCAGAGCCTACTTTTTGGAGCTTCATACATTTTGTCGTGTCAAGTCAATGTGATATTTAGATGGAGGTGCCTTATATTAGTCTGATCTGGATTTTTAGTGCTTGTAGCAATGCACAGGCATAGACCTAGTTAATCTAATAATTTGCACCAATGAAGTGAACATGTTACTGCTCCAAAAATCACAACTAAGTTTCTTCCTCTAGGCTAGATTCCACTGTAACCCAAGGTTTAAATTCTACATTATCAGACAAAAAATGTTCTAGTTTCTATACTAATAACGAATCAGAAAGTTCAAATATTACAGAACAATTTTCTCATATTTTACCAAAAAAAAATGGCCAATTTTTCCTTTTTGTGATTTAACAAAACTATCCTACAAGGTTGAAGGAATTTGTTGTACCTGGGGTTCTAAAACTCTACTTTCGGCAGCTGATGGGGATGTAACTGATGCTGTGATAGTTGAATCTACAGTTGGCTCCTCTCTAGGATGTGAAAATAAAAATGCAGCACTGCCTTATAAAGAAAATTCTAGTATTTGGCAAAAATAAAAATGCAGCACTGCCTTATAAATTCATGGCTTCTATTGTCAAGCACTAATGAAACAAAAAACCAAGTACATATTCATTGCTAAATAACATAAATCATTATTTCATTATTACCTTGCTTGTACAATAGCATCAACTGTCATTTGCTCCTGGGTGCTTAACTGACCAAATTCAGTATCTACACTTCTTGTGACCTGTACAATGATAGCTTCAGAAAAAGCCATAATAATAGACAAATACATTTCATTTTTTCCTCATTTACAGTAAGCAAGGCATACCTGTCCATCAGCAATAATTATTAAAACATGGTATTGGCCACCACTTTGCTCCACAATGGTTGTGGCCATTTCAATTATTGGGGCGAATGACATGGGACCTAGAAAATGCCAACAATTACATATTGGAGAGTTGGTATTAGTTACTATAAATAAATGCAGTGAGGATCCTATGGGACTACATACAACTGTTCCCAGATTCAAATTATATCCATGATTCAACTGGTTACTATTCCAAGCAAATGATGGGATTAGTGAAGAATCAAGCATTCTAATATAGGAGCGAAACTCTGATGGTGCTTACCCCAACAAGTGAGAAGTTTATCATTTCGACATTTCCTTTTCCTCACATTTTGTCACAATGTTTACAATCAGTTGGTTTGAGGCACCTGTTGTACAGCTACATGGCATCACATGCCATAGCTACTGCTGCTGTTAGAGAATACATTTCTTGCCTTCAATGCAGCACCCTTCTTTCTTGCACCCTTGCACAGTGGCACTTCATGCTTCAGCACAGTACTCCAGATCTGATCATGATACGTTCCAAGTCCTCACAACACATAAAATTCCTTGCTGCACATAATAAAAATTGTTCATGTGCAGCACAGTGATAATCAAATCAGAATGGTTGCTTTATCCTCAAACCGAAATGACTCTGCAATACTGGATCTGGACCATCACAAATTCAGTACCCAATTATCTCATAGCATATGCTCAGATATTCATCTTCATATTCTGAAGCAGCCATATCCTCAAGTAAATGACCTAAAACCCATAGCATCTGTTTCCTCAAGTATCGTGGTATGCACCCTTGGTAGAAGGCATGAGCTCTTCCCTTCACCTGAACCCAACTGCAACCAGGTGTCTTAACCATGCCAAGTTCTCTCATCCTTGATCTTATGCCTGCAACACTATCAGACTGACCAATTGCATAATATATGCCACAGAGAGTGACATAGTTGCTAGCATTGCCTTCTTCCAACTCAAATAACTTATAAGCTGCAACCTCTCCAACATCGACATTATTATGGATTGCGCAAGCAGAGAGCAACGCTCCCCACAGACTGGCACCAGGCTCCATAGGCATCTTCCTTATGATTCCAACAGCTTCTTCAATTGCTCCAGCACGCCCCAAGAGGTCAACCATACATGCATAGTGGTCAGCAGTGGGCTCTACAGCATGAACC
This sequence comes from Hyparrhenia diplandra, assembly GCA_015847255.1. Classification (NCBI taxonomy): domain Eukaryota; kingdom Viridiplantae; phylum Streptophyta; class Magnoliopsida; order Poales; family Poaceae; genus Hyparrhenia; species Hyparrhenia diplandra. The sequence goes on from JADLZK010013142.1 coordinate 57,307, forward strand.
TTGCTCATCGACTCAAAGATCCTCCGGCCATCAGTCACCAGCCCAGAGTGGCTGCAACTTGACAGGATCGACATGAACGTGACGCAGTTTGGCTTCACCCCTCTGGACACCATCTCCTCATAAATCCTCAATACTTCTTTCCCCATGCCATGGACACCATAGCAAGATATCAGCGTCGACCAGCTCACAACGTCCCTCACCTTCATGCTTGCAAACACTGCTTGCGCTCCGTCAACCTGACCACATTTAGCATACATGTCTACCAATGCGTTCCCCACAGCGATATCTGAATCAAAAGCAAAGCACCGCACCATCCTACCATGGATCTCTCTCCCTTTCATCAGCTGCCCTTCATTTCCACAGACATTCAACACATTTGGCACAGCCCGTAGGTCCCGTGCCATATCCACGCACTCAATCTGTGCCTTCCTAAAAAGTTTCAGGGTTTCTTCCAAGCTCCCAGCCCTCGCGTACCCAGTAACCATGCAGTTCCACACAACGGCATCTCTCTCTGGCATCTCGTCAAACACTCTGGCCGCATCAGACAGCATCCCGGTCTTCGCGTACATGTCCAGCAGCGCGCCGGAAACTACAACATTAGCTAGCAACCCGAGCCGGAGAGCGAAGCCATGGAACACAGCGCCAAGGAGCGTGTCACGCAGCTCAGCGCACGCGCGGAGCACGGCTGGGATGGAGTACCTATCGGGACGCAGCCCAGAGGCGAGGAGTCGGGAGGCGAGCTCCAGGGCCGCCCCTGCCGGGGAGGCCGCGAGGAGGACGTTGTAAGCGTGCATGGACGGAGAGGGCATTCCATCGAACACCTGGCGGGCGCGATGCAGCGCCCCGCAGCGGCTGTAGAGCAGGACCAAGTCGGTGTCCAGTGTGGCGTCCGGAAGGAGCCCGCCGACCAAGCCCTGCGCGTGGAGCTGCGCGCCCGGGAAAAGCGCTCCGCTTGCCGCGCACCGGCGGATAAGGATCGAGAGACGGCCAGCCATTGGCGGCGGCATTTCGACGACCGGCGTACAGGCGGTACAGGGGTGCTGGCGTTTAATGAGCGGAGCGGGCTGCGGGCATAAGGACCGAGGTGGCAGGCGAGGTGCGGGCGGCGACACGGCGGCAGCAGTATGCGGGAGAAGGGAAGCGAGAGCTACGGGAGAAGGGATCAAGGCGAGTGTGCGGTGCGTGCGCGTGATAGAGCGCCGCGGACGGAAAAGCGTCGACGCACGACGGGAGTCGAAGAGGCAGGGGTAGGAACTAGGAACGTCCAACTTGCGGCCACAAAGCGTAGAACGACACTCAATTGGAAAATGCCTAATGCGCCTTAAACGACACTTAATTGAGGTACTGAGGGAGTAGGGGTCACTCAGACGTCTACTCATCCACAGTATACATGCAACCTCCAACCCATGTTTGATAGAGCAAATATTTCTCGAATCCTATTTTGTTGGTATATCTTTGAATTTGTTTTGTGCAGTGCATGCTAATGTAATTTTTCATTTCAAATGAAATTGTTAAATTAAGGGTATGTTTGGAACAAAAATTTGTTTGTTCCTAAATTTTTCATGTTAAATTCCTAGATAATTTCTGATATTCTAAATCTGACAAGACCTCTTTTTATTTAATGAGAATAAAGTTTTACAGCACAGAAAGTCACATGCTTTGGGAGGAAGATTTTACATTTAAGTGTCACCTCCCCCCTAAGCTTCTAAGCCGATTACTCCCAATTTAATTTAAACAACTAAGTTTGCACACCCCGGCGATCGACTGATCGGCGGTGTGCTTGACGATGGGTAGGAGCTGGCTACCGGTGGACACCTCGCTATGGAAGCACCTTGCGTTCCGCTCTTCCATAGTTGCGGAGCCACCAGCACGAACAAAGAGTCTATGCCCTTCCGCCCTTCCTCTCGTCCCCGTTCCACCATTGGAGAAGTGAAGTGTGGCCCACATGCGAGGAGTCGAGACCTAGGACTGCCGGTATCATCCACCACACTTGCGTGGAGAATGAACATGAAGCAATTATGTGGTCGATGGTTTCAGGTTCCTGATCGCAAAGGAAGCAGTTGGCGTTTGCCTCGAGGCCATGTCGCCTTCTTCTGTCCGTTGTCCAGTATCGACGCCGCACGGACAGAAGAAGGCGCCAACCCCAGCCGACACGAGGTTTTGTTGCCACCATAATTTCGTCAAATGTTTAGAGGAAACACTATGCTTTGGCTTTTTGTTGCCACCATAATTTCGTCAAATGTTTAGAGGGCATACACTAGTATAACATAGGGAGCTCTGATCCTACTATAGTATAACATAGGGAAGAAGGGTAGTTAGGGCAGCCCTGGAGACAAACTACTCTGGCCAAAGATGTCCGGAATACCGTCCCAGTTCCCCTTCTCTCTTGCTTCCCAGTATCCACCCACATAGCGGTAACTGTCGTCATCATCCTTCTTAAACCACCTTGGCTTCCATCCTTTTTCTTGAAGTTGTCGAGCCTGCAAAATGTACCATGAAGGGTAAAGCACCACGATGAGCAAAAAGGATCCTGGTCAGGGACGAGCTTGAATACCAAACTACGATTTTTGTTCACCACTAATGTGAATGTTTATGTAACCATCAGATTGTGCCTTGTAACATGCTGCAGCAGCAAACTGTCCATCCCTACCCTCCTAATTACGTGAAATGGAAGACTCTAGTTAGCAGCTACATATCAGCAACGGGTATTTTAAATTTACAAATTAATTTCTAAGCAAGTCAGTCCATACTAAAAACAATTACTTAATTTGATCTTCAGTTTTACCTATTCCAGGTGATCACATCTTGTTGTATGATAATGAGCTCTTTTTTTTTAACGATAACAAACTACAGTTGTGTTGTATCAATAGACCCAGTACTGCACCGGTTTTCTATTTGCTTACACGTTGATCATCAGTCCACGAAAATTCATGCTGACATAATTCAGATAGAAAAGCTTCACAACCAAGGGGGCATTAGACCCACATTGCATTTCCTAACAAGTTTATTTATGAGAAGAACAAATAAATATTATCAAATATCAAGACATACCAATCGTTATCATTGGCTGACAACCTATGAAAGACACAAGACAAAAGGCCATGTAAGTCATATATATAATTGTTGGTTACCTGCCGTTGCAGTTGTTCAAGCCTAAGTTTCTCTGCATTTGCCATCTCATATTCACCATTTTCCAGATGCCTTTGGTCTGGTCTCAAACGAGAATCAGTAGGAGGCAACTTGTTCAGCAAATGTGGAGTCAATTCATTCAGAGAAATTGCAAAAGGAGAAAGGTTATAACGTGTCTGATTAAGAGACTTGTCTCTCTCCCATAAAAGAACTGCTTCTGACATTGGGTCATACCCCTTGGGTTTAACACTTGGATCCCCAAGGACATAATACATAGCTTCATCCCATTTTCCAATTAACATAGCTACTTTTTGCCCTGTTCTATTATCTTGCACAAATCCATGCACCTGCACAAATAATTAGAACAATTTAAGTGTCAAAACCTATGCTTGATCAAATAGATGTTTAAGTGCTTGTACAGCTGCAAATAGACTGCTGCTAACTTGTAAGTTGGCAGGAGTCCATTTGCAGCTGTAAAAGCACTTAAACAAATTGAGCCCATGGAGCCATATTTTCATATAAGTAGTTCAGGTCGGAGTTCTTTCTTGGTCTCAATTTTTTCCCAAACACGCAGGAGAGGTATCTTTTTTGGGGAATCTCAATCAGAAACCATGAGGTTCAGTTGTGCAATATGGATCCTAAATTGGGATGATACAGTTTTTCTTGGAAAATATTGTTTTTGGTTCCCCTTGCAACTGACCGGCAAAGACCTTGTAAAAAAATAAAGCAAAAAACATCTTTGGCACATGTCTTTATAAACTGTGGTATGATGCTATGTGAGGTACTTAGGTTAATAAAAGAATATAAGACTTCGGACCAGAGAATGTAGAAATGAAGTGCCGCTCAATTATAATAAAATATTCGCCTTTATTTTTCAAAAAAGGTTACCTTGGAACAGTTCTATCACACATGTAGAAGTTTCAGGTTACTGGGTTACCTGGTGTGGACTGCGATCTATAATTGACTGTTCTTTAAATTTAAGCTTGCAGGAGTACTGGCCACTTCCATTGATGCGCATTGTGCCATAATGATCACAGTAAATTTTGCCAATTATGATATTGTAAATGGAAGTAGTCACTTTACTCCACCGAAATGTTTCTCCGTCATCAAATTGGAGGGTAAGAATGCCTATTGGGTCAAGCTGAATGGATCGACCCCAGAACTTCCCTTTCAGATTGGAATCACCCCAGAATCTCCAACCTCTACCATCACAGTGGCATGCAACAACCATTGGGTGATGACTGACCTGAAATAAATATTAGTTCTAGTCACAACCACGTTTTTTTAATCAATTCATGTGAATACCTTCTTAATCAAGTAACTTCACTGAGCACTATAGGCTACTACCACTAGAAAACATGCAAGGTACAGACAAAATCAATGACAGGAACTAGGAATTAAATTATTAGTTCCCCTCTGTTTTCGAGAATACTTATCCATGGCCTTGGAAGAAATCATTTCATAATACTTGTCTGACGACAATACCAAGTGTACAGTTATTGCTGTATTTCCATTCCACCCCTAATTAAATGTTCAGAAGACTGGGTGCTCTATAATTACCAAGCATTAAATTTGCATGTTCTATAATTACATTAATAGCAATAATGGATAGTCATTTCACATTTTCTTTTTCCTGAAAGCATTACTCTCTCAGACTTGGTGCATGGTGTGCTATGGACAAGTATTGCAGAACGAGTATAAAAGAGTTCATAGTTCAAACAGCTGTGCAACCTTTTCAGAGAAAAAACGAAGTCCTTTATCCGGATAGTCAGCTTCATATGTTTCCCCCAGTAGGGGATTGAAGGGTTTGCATTGCCGACCTTCAGTTGAAGCATAACCTGATACTGCAAATGCAGCTACATGAAGTATCCTCATTAAGCTGTCACCCTACATTGTATTTACCAAGAATCATTGCATTGCAAAACATAAAGCATTGATCGGAAGAGAAGCATAGCACTCAAATTAGGGTGAAGATTACAAAACTTGACCTGGGGGTAAGACAGCCCCTGGACAATTTGCTGAGAAGATCTTCTTACACAGGTCAAGAAAATCCCCAAACCCCTGCCCCACCCCTGTGCTTTTGGCATGGGACAGATGAGGGACTTTTTAAAACCCTAGCCTAAAATTCGCTCCCAAACTAACTTCTTTCCTAAAGGAAAGCATATTGCATAACAAAATTTGTAGTCAGAGAAGAACCAAAAGGAAATTGGATATGAGGTTCTCATTTTTAATCAGTGTACCATTTTTTTTTTCTTTGGGGGGTGGTGGTGGGGTGGGTGGGGGGCATATATGAAATTTAAACAGCTTGCGCAATGAGTTTGGCCGATACAGATATTAGACAGTTCAAATCAGTAAAGTTATTCATACTAAACAGCCTTTTTTCCAATTAATATTCAACACCCTTACATAACTTGTTTGGATGAACCAAAACTGGCAGGAATTTCAGCCAAATCCAGGCCTAAAAGTTCTCGGTTGGCCTGGAGACCAGGATGGGGCAAGCAAATAAGACTTCAAATGTAAAGTGTGGACCAAATTTAGTTACATGAAGTGTCAGACATAAAACATATAATGCAGTGCGATATTTTTGAATAAGACAATTATAGTTACTAAAAAAAACCTTGGCCATGCACAATTAGACCAATATCAAATTTTCTCTCTAGACTCCCAAAAATGTTTGATTAAGCAGTTGAAAGATATGGAAGATCTTACAAAGAAAACTAAAATGGAACCATAAAGAAATATCGAAATAGAATCTCACCTGTTTTCCCCAGTGTAGTGCATGGTCAACCAAGTAAGAGTACTCCAAATCTTCAAAACATTTTTGTAAAGAAGAGAGAGGCTCATTGAAATAAACAGGTAGACAAACACCTGAGAGGTCTTTCCCTATATTTTCTCTAATTATTGACCATAATCCTATATGCTTCTCTTTTTCCTTAGGCTCCGGTAGCTTATCCCTACGTAGCACAAAGGGATATCTAGCAGTTTTGACAGTATTTGTAACAGAATCTCCAACATATTCTGATCCAAAAACTTGTGCAGTTAGTTCCCTCCTTTGACATGAAGCACTCCGTAAAGACTCTGCAGATAAAAAGTCTCTTGTATCAAAGTATGTAACTTCATCTTCTTCAGTTTCAACTTCAGCCACGTGGCTTGCAGTTTCAGGGTCTGATTCAGTTGTACTTCCTCCTGATAAAACTGAATAGAAATCTGCACATTTGGCAAACAGCAACAAAATAAAAAAGACATTTTAGGAATGATTTGGACATAAATTTAGTACACAAAATAATTTCAAGTTTCTTTTCTAAAAAAAAAAAAAAATCAAGTTACTATACAACGAACAAATGTGCATCCGTGCAGGAATAAGCCATACAAATATATATCACTCCAACCAAAATTTGTATCCATTAGCATTGTTATAACAACAAATATAGACAAAGCAAATAATTTATAACATATTTTTCTTTCCCCTATTTTAGTTTTAAATATTTATGGTCATAGGTTATGAGGCAAATAAAGAAAGTAAGCCAAATTATCAATCTACTCACTGCTGCCTCACAAATTAGTAAATAAAAAAAGTAATAAATGGAGCATCTGAACAATTTTTCTGATGAAAACAGTATGAGAGAACCATACATAAATACATAATTTTTGCTATGAATACCATAATTTGGCATATATAAAGGGAACCAAAACAACAAGCCACATGCCTATGTAATGTAAGGCAAGAAAACATGGGGCTGAACCACTTCCTTGAAAGAGAAGTTTGCCAAGCTACATCTGACATCTGATATAAGTTTATACAAGATTAAAGCTAATAATACAAACTTTGAAAAAAAGTTGAATAAAATAGTTAGCCGATCATATTTTTCAGTAGATTAAACTGTATCACCCACATGACACTGTCAAAAACCATAATATTAGTTAGAAAGATAGATGAGTGCAACAATATATTTTTTTATAGAACATTCATAAAGGCTTGCTAATTACCTCAAGCTGTATAACTGATTAATAAAAGAACACATAGATAAGTTAAGCTAGTCAGTATAAATGCTTTGGTTCTTGAACGCCCATCTTCAGAAAAACTCAATCCCTCCCTGAGGTATTGCATTAATAGAGAATCACAACAGGATGGACAAAATGGACCAAGGCCCAGACCGCCTAGGAAACACACTGAAAGCAACATAACTCAACAATGTCCCTTTTTTTGTAAAGTCGCTGAGCAGTTATTTACAAAAAAGATATACGCACACCAGCTACAGGACTAGATCACTAAAAGAGATAACTATGTTCATACCTCACAGTATTAGGACATATAGAGAAGAATACACTTGTATGTTTCACTAAACAGAGAAAACTATGTTCATATCTCACAGTATTAGTTCATGTAGTGATGTAGAGAAGAATACACTTGTATGTTAATAGATTAGTACATTACTACAGTGGCATTTGGGATTCATAGCTTCCACTGGAAAAGGAAAGCAAATACTCTCTGTTCAAAATTGTAAGTCATTTTGGCTTGTATAGGTACATAGCTTTGACTATGAGTCTAGATATACACAAATGTCTAGATACATAATAAAAACTAATTTTAAAAAGCCAAAACAACTTACAATTTGGAATGGAGGGATCGAGGGAGTATCAAACATTTATAATAGGGCCCACATACAAGACTCTTCAGGTTCTAAATACATTATTATGATGTGTAGCCATTTCTTATTCTTCATTCATTGCAACAGAATCTGAAGAAACATGTTGTCAATTGTCGTACGCCTGATGATAGGCCCAAGACCTGGGCTGACGTACCTGACTGTGCCCAAAGCAGACCCGGCATGAATAGTACCCGGCTGTAGCGAGCCCAACGGAGGGAAAATAAAAATAGAATCTGTTTAGGAGATATGATTGAATAGCATTGGTTTGTTTAGAAAGAGGAGTCCAGATTTATAAGGACTTCTCTAGTTTACTTAGAATACAAGTCTACTAGGGACTATAAATATAGGGACGATGTAACTAATCTAAGCAGAAAGTACAGCCTTGGCTCTTTAGCCCCTTCCCCTCTCCTGCGCCTCCCCTCTTCCCCATGCCCTAAACCCTGGCCGCAGCCCCCTGCTCCATACTAACAGTAACAGACCATCTTGAAAAAATATTGAAAACGAGCATTCAGCAGCAGCTGTACAACAAGAACCGAAGTGGTGGGAGCAAACCGAGGCAAAATGGTTGAATGATGTTTAACCATACTCAGCTGAACACTGGATAATTATATAATTTGACTATTGAAAGTATGACTGCATATCTGATCACTTATGTAAAAAAATGTGGAGAGATAAGTCAAGATGCATAGAATGAATCCTTCGATTTTGCCATATGAATAATAATAATAAAAAAGCAAAAAGGGGTTTCAAGTGCTTCACACCAAAATGGCATAACATTTGTCAACCCTAAACATTTTGGCGATCACCGAAAGATGATGTAAAACAGGTTGCAAACACAGAGGTAAGCAAAATCATAAGGAATAGTATTGTAGCATGAGTAATGAAACTACTAACCACTTTGTCTGCTGTTAGAATAGCCAAGTATTTCCCTCTCCTTAGTCTCATGGACAACTGTTCTCTCCAGCTCAACTTTCTCCGTCTGCACCAAAAAATGGACCATGCTGACCTTAAAATTACGGTCAAATTCTTTTTCTTTAAAAAAAAAAAATCGTTCGCAAAAGTTGAACAAAAGAATCTTTAAGGAAGTTTGCAAGGATGAACTTATACAGTTGCAGTGTACTCTATAAGCAATCCAGATATTAAAGAAATTACATCATACTAAGAGACAAATTCCACTTTGCTGGTTACCAAGTATTTTTAGTAAACATAAATGTATCTGTCTGAGATGACCAACTTGTTTCAATTAATGAAAAAGAAATGCAAATGGATTCCATTTATTTATGGATAGTATTATTATATCCTTATATCACATAAAGCTCACATCCATATCCTTATATCGCATATAGCTCATATTTACAAAATGTTTGCAACTTTTAACACAAAACATGCAAAGCACGCGTTACATTCATATCAGCATGTGATACTGGCTGATGTCATTATTGTTGTCAGTTGTCAGTTGTCAGAACCACATAATAACGAGAATGAACCAAGCAACTATGTAAATATATGCTTGCAGCAACATGACAGACAAGTTATGCAAGGCATTAAAGTCGGTACTCTGCTGATTACAAGATAGCATGTAATGTGAAGCCCTAGCTCAGTGCTAAATCATTATTAATATTTTTTGTGCTTTTGCAAATAATGATATTTTTCGTTTGCTGAAAAGTATGGAGATATTTTCCCTGATGCTAGTATTTTTTATTTCTAATAATCAATTCTAGAAAAGGCAATAACAATAACAAAAAAAAAAAAATCAGATATTATTAAGTAATCAAACTAGAGATAGAAAGATGACCTCCAGCTGTCGGAGGCGGTCTATCAAAATAGAATGCTGCTGCTGCTGAGACTTTATCTGGTTGTGCAGTTCCAGCAGCTCACTCATCATAATAGACTCACACTCCCTGACCACTGCTTCACTCAGACCCTCCTGCAGCAGCCGTGCCCTAAGCTTCTCAGAGGACAACATAATGTCTGCCATGGGACCAAGATCATTGCTAGTCAGTGACCGCGGGAACTGATCCTTCGATGCCAGCAATGCATCTATCCATGCATTCCTATCTTCCTCAGTTTCACACCTCAAGTGTAGCGTCTTCGTCCCACTGAATATGTACAGCCTCTTATCATCAGACTTGCTTGCACGAATAGATGAGACCTGAATACCACAGAAGGAAATTCCTACAAAATTGAGAAATCTATCTTGCTTCCTCAAGCATTGTGCTAAATCATTCAGATAATTCCACAGTGACACTGCATTAAACTAAATCTTCTGCATCAATGCAAACATATACATATCCGTCCCCACTTTTTTTTTTTTTTTTTTTTTTTACTCTAAGCACATTTACCCAAACAATATTCATGGCTCATTCATTACACGGAGAATGCAGCTTAAGAATTTCACTTCTTAGTGCCGGAGCAAGCACGCCTGAAGAAACGGAATCCAATGGCAGCAGCAGCATACCTTGAGGTGTATCTCACCAAATGGCTTCCACAGCTTTCCTGCCCCCGCGGTCACCTCCCGCACCTGCTGCAGCGCGCTCCCATCCCCGATCACTCTGGCTGGAGCAGCAGGAGCGGGCGACGCGGCCACCTCCCCTCCGCCTGCCCCTCCGCTGCCTCGGAGCTTGTAGTAGGATAGCACCCCATCCTCGAGCACGAACCACCGCGACCGCCACCCTTTGCCGTAGTTGACCCACTTGTGCAGCACCCCGGCGACCGCATCCTGCTGGGCCTGGGGTGCCGGCGCCGCCGGCGGGGCGCCGGCGAGGATGCGCCTCGGGTGCTCGTGGAGCTGGTCCGCAGCGTGCTCGAGCGAGACCGGCGCGATGCAGCATAACGGATTCATCGCGACGCCGCCACCCGCCCCTCGCGCGATGTGGATCACGGGAGCCCGCTCCCCACTCAGGGAGGCAGATGCCACCTTGCGGCCTCGCCCGCGCCCGCACCGCACCGGCCGCCACCACCACCGCCGGCTAGGTTTCGCACAACAACCATGGAGATCGGCGCCGCATCGGCCGCGCAAAGACGCAGCAGCAGCAGTGGGAGGGAGTACTGGGCGGCGCTGTACCGTACCGTGGAGTAGTGGCGTTGGGGTTGTGTTTTGATGGCGACAAGGGTGGTGTTTGGTTTGGAAAACGTATTTCTGTTGTTCAAAAGGTTGAAGCCTATTTTTGGTCCTCACCTCTTTGACTCACAATAACAAAAAGTCTACTCCCTCCGTCCTAAAATATCACTTTTCGAGAAGACAACGTAGATGTCACTTAACGTTTTTAAAATTAAAATGCTAACAATTATATATTTTAAAATATATAAATATTTATGTTAATTAATTAGTATCATTAGAAAGATATCCAAGTCTAGTTTTTTAATAATTTTATTTAGATATATAAATGTTGCACATTTTTTGGACGGAGGAATATTTAGCTTGTTAAATATTTATATAGAAGGGAATATATCTAGTGCAAAACCAACCCCTCTGCGTGTAAACCATACAAACTTCTAATTTAGCCCACATGATGTAGATCCAAGTGGCGACGAGGTGATAACCACGAAGGGAGGTGGGAGGTGGGCGGTTAGGTGTAAAATTACCTAATCTCCTCATGTCCCTTGGATCGGCATCCTATGGCCCAGATTAGAAGTTCAGACGGGTGGTTGGTTTGCACCTTGTCCGTATAGAATCGTTATATTTAGATTTACTTATTCATATGCGTTAAAATATTTTAATAAACAACTAAGAAATGTCGTGTAGAATCATTATATTTAGAGTAACTATGTGTTGGTTACTCCTATATTGTTGGTGCTCAATAGTGCTATGTATGAGTTCAGTGGATATGAGCCATGATGTCATGTGGCTAGGTCGAGGATCAAGACATATGGCTTGGCTAATGTAACTAATATATGTGTATATGTGTTAGTTTTCTTCATTTTTTTTTATCTTATATTAGTTGGCGGTTGGATTTCGTCGATAGGATCGCCAACAAATCAGTTGGTTTTGATTGTGATCCACGTGTACACCTCTATATGTAAGCGCATTGGATCTAAACCAAACGCCTTTTACATGCAGATAGTACCCTTATCGCCGCTAGGGACACAACATTTCATCTTGGTGGGAGTGTGAGGGTTTTTCATAATTTTTCTGCGCCTTGGTGGGAGGCAAAAGCGTAGACAAAAGGACCCGCATCGACCTCTTGACTCTCGTAGCGTACAACACGGCGTGTTCACTTGTCTTGACTCATCTTGTTTGGTATTCTCTCTCACGGAATACTTATTAAATCAGCCAAAATCGGTCGAATTATTCATTGAATCTTGACATCAATGGTTGCTTCTAGCTCCAACTCCTTGTAGTGGTCATCACCGTCCCCGGGCGTCATCACGAGAAGAAAAGTTATCGGCTTCCAGTGGAGGAGGCGGCTACAACATGAGGAGGCCGCACATCCTGTACCGTGACCACCCCAACGCATACCAGCCACCACTTTTGTGTCGTTGTGGCTTGAAGATGCCTCGGTGGATTTTGTGGAGTGATGAAAACCCGGAGATCGGTACCACAAATGTTAAAGAGCAAATGTGACTCAATTTGTATCTTGTTCATTATGTTTTTCGCAATGCAAATATAATTTCACAGTTCCATATAATGTATTACACAGGTACCATATTTTTCAGTGGACACTATACAAATTTTATTAGTTGCATCTAAACAAGATATAATGTATTACACAGTTCCATATTTTTCAGTTGCACACTATGGTATCTGCTTGTTGACCATTGAGCTCGAGTACTGATAATTTCAGTCAGCAGCGACAGTACCTTTACTTACCTACAGTTCTTTTTCCGTGAACAAATTCTGCTCGACCACTGTGCAATACCACACAGTTTAGAAAATAAATTTGTATCTAGAGGAAGATAATCAGACGCTTATCTGCATTGGTGCACAAAGAATGCAATGAAATGGTAGGTTAATGACTATATATAGCATATAGCATGAAAGGTGCACAATTGGAAGATGGATGTCTCTTATAAGCATGAAAGCCAAGATACGAAAACACTAACAAATTAACACAATGAAGCCAACATATAAGAAAAGCCAATATTTTTTTTTATAATGAAAAGCCAATATTATTGAGTTGTTTGTGCAATGTTTCCTCGTTATAAATTTTCTAGGTGAAACTCACACCTCATGTCACGAGAAGCCCTAAAAAAAGAAAAAGAAAAAGAAAAAAGTATAGCTAGCTCATTTAAAAGTTCGATATATTTCTCTGTCTTAAACTCTTGGTCTTACAAACCATAGTACCAAACTCTCACTCTCATGAGATGACTCTTGTAAGAATCCATGTTCCCCAAGATGACTGTCTATTCAGTGTCGTTTCGGCGCATAGTCATCTTACCATGATACAAAGCAGTTCTGTTTTTCAAGTGTCATTCTTATATGTTGGCTTCATTTTGTGATTCATCTAATGCATACCATCAAAGTTCAGGCTTAGCTGCTCTGTTGTTTTGGACACTTGAAGAAGATGGCTTAGCTGCTTTGTTTTTTTGTAAGTGGGATGGGGGAGAGGAAGGGGATGATGTGAGACATTTGATGGCAGATACGAGTGGGAGGGAGGGAGGGCGTCGATTGAATCTGCACCCATGTTTTTGATCGCGGGCTATGGAAAATAGCGTCGGACTTTTTACGGACTCTATTCGCGCTATTGCGTCGCTATAGCGCCCGCTATAAGCGGCGCAATAAGCGGCAACTATGCGCAGTAGCACCAGCCTCTTTGCTGCCACTATAGCCCAATATCGTGAAAATAGCGCGATATAGCGCCAATAGCGTGGAAATAAGCGCGACTTTAGCGGCGCAATATCGTCTGCTATAGCGCCAATAGCGTGGAAATTGACAATAGCGTCGCGGTGTTTTCAAAATGGCGCTATAGCGGCGCTATTTGTTTCGTGGATCTGCACCATTGGATGATGATATGGATCGGAGGTAAACGGATGCCGAGATGAATGTCGGATTTGCATTTTGTTTCTCGATGTCTATTTCTTAATTTTGGTGGGTTGCACATTTGTTTTGAAGGTGTGAGCTGATTGAGGTGTGCTTGAGGATGGTTAATCGGAGATTGACTTGCTGTTCCGACATTCCGAATGGTGAAATCTACTGGAGGGGGTGGATGTTGCAATTGCAACAAGTGCAACAGCATCCAAAGATGATAGTTGGTCAAGCTGAAATGCAAAACAATATGTATATGCGCCCGCTCAGCTTATCACCTCAACATGCATTGACTGCTTTTTACTTTGCATGGTACCGCCCTGCCAGTTGCATGGTACCAAAGATGATAGTTGGTCAAGCTGAAATGCAAAACAATATGTATATGCGCCCGCTCAGCTTATCACCTCGACATGCATTGGCTGCTTTTTACTTTGCATGGTACCGTTGGAATAAAGAATTACTCTGCTGCATGCAGGCACGAATCTTGGCGTAACACATACCATTCAGATAATATTGTGACCGTGGTTTAGAACCACGACAACAATGGATACATACTGACTGGGTTAAAGTTTAAAAGAAAAAAAATGATCCAAATGAAATACAACATGAGCACAAAGCACACAAGACTACACCACCATAGGTGACAAATGTATCTCCCTACAAATGGCGATGGAAGCAGGCTTAATACTCCAAAGGCGGAACACGCGATGCCACATCAACCACTGCCAATACTTATGTATCTTGCATTTGCGTCAAAAATAGGAATCGATAGGAAGATTAGGATTCCATAGCTCGAAGGCCACTACACCAGGATACCATGTGGGTGTTCATGAAGTGCGATGCCATATGGCGGCGATGCAGAGCCAACCTCGGCAACTAAGGCTCTAATATCTGTAAGCTCAATGATCCTCCTATATATATATATATGTATGAGGTATCCCGTTAGGCAGTGGCAGACCCCAGCTTTTGAGCATAGTGTGGTCGCCACAAAAAAGTCGGCTGGGGCGGCGGCGCTTTGGCGGGAGCCTGGCGCTGGGGGCAACCGCCCGGCGGCGGACCACGGCAGCTGCGCTGATGCCGCAAACGAGATTTCCTCGCTTTTGAGCGACGGCGCTTCAGCGCAGGCGCGATCGCGAGCGGCCCCTAGAGTTCGAGTAGACGGTTCGACTTTGCCTTGAGTGAGTTGCCACACGCCCGCACGTAATGTGCCGCCCGCCGCTCCCCGTGAATGAATCATTGGGAACCACAGGAGTCCCCGGGAGGCGGGGAGTATTCAACTTCTTTTCTTCTTCTTTTTGCATTTTCTATTTATATCCTATATGCATGACATGTAGGTTTTTTTTTGTATTTTTTATTTATATCCTATGCATGACATGCAGGCCACAGGGTGGTTGGTGGACCACCCAGACCACCCTGTGGATCCGCTCCTGCCGTTAGGACCAACACCCACAACGAGGCTCTATGTAAAACACTGGTCGTCAATATTGGATTTACCGTGTTGACATTCTGACCACGCGCACACCTATCCTACATTATATATTATGCTGAAAGCAACAACATACTGGTGTTGTAGGAGTGCACACTTCAAAAGTTACGGAGGAATAACGTCGTGCACTATATAGGCGACCTAAGTGTTTGAGAAGAGGTCGACGAGGTGGAACCATGGGTGTTCACACGCTAAACAAATTCAATATTTTGATTGGTTGGCACGGATATTTTTACTAGCAGTGAAAAAAAAGTATATTTCTGTAAACTACGGTGATTTCTTTAATTAAACAAATTAAAAGACATCAAAACAAAAGAAAATCTCGTTTGTTTTCTTTCCCCTCTGCCGCGTCTTTGCCCATCCACCCATATCGTCTCAAGAAGCAAATAGCGGCCGCCGGGCCGGCGACCTTCGCGGTCTATCAAACTCGCTTGGCGCCCACGCCCGGTGATCCCGCGGGGCGGCGGGGAGGAGACGACGGGTGCGGGAGCTCCGCCGTCGCCCGAGCCGCCTCCCTTGGTTTGCGGGACTGCGTCGGTCTTCGTAGACACCCACTAGTAGTCTGTCCCGGTGGCGTGCCTCCGCCGCAAACCCAGAAATTTCAAGATTTGAGACTCAATTGTGGCTGGCGCCTCTCAAGATTTGGGACTCATTCGCAAACCTCTCTCAAATAGGACCGGACATGAGAATTTCTTCGAGATATGGGATTTTTCGGTATTTTCACTCCTTTTCAGATTTTATTTAATTCTTTCACCTCTCCAGGATATCTAAAAGGACCAAAATGCCCCTGGCCTAAACTACTCCCTCTTCTCCTTTCTTATCTCACGACATCGTAGGGACAAAAAAAAAAAAAAAAAAAGGCAAACATCGTAGTCGCGCGCGGCCACGGACAGGAGAAGAAGCCGCGCGCCGCCTCTCCCGTTCGGCCGCCGGTGGCCGGCCGCCGCCGGACCCCATCCCTCCGCCGCCGGGCCCCTCCCTCCGCCGCCCCCTCCCACCCCCTCCCCTCCCTTCCCGGCGACTGGAAGAGCTCCCGTCTACAGAAGAGCGCCCCGGCACCTAGGGTTTCGGCTGTACAGGCTTGTTCAAATGAGCCAGGGATACTTTAGTCATTTTAGGTGGCTGTGAGAGGTGAAAACGTTTCAGAAAAGTGAAAAAAAGGAGTGAAAACCCTAGAAATCCCATATCTTGAAGAAATTCCGGTCCTATTTCTTGATGAAAGGCTTGCGAATTGAGTCCCAAATCTTGAGAGTGCGCGAATTGAGTCCCAAATCCGCAAAACTCGCTCGATCAGCCTGAGGTATTACACGATTTCTGACTCATCCAGCCATCCTTTATCGCCAATTGATTCGTGCGTGCTCAACCTTGGACAGATTCCTTTCAATTCAACGCTGGGCAGATGGCGCAGATCCCCAATCTTGACAACGCGCCGCTCAATCTTGCGGCCCTCAGGTGCCCACCATCGTGAATCGTCTCATTTGCTCGCCTCCTCCTATCTGTTGGGTATCTGTGATTCTGACAGGCTTATTCGATCTGTTCGTAGGGAGCAGTCGCAGAAGGACCTGCTTGCCATCCTAAAAAATGTGTGTTTCCTGTCTCACGCTGCTCGTTATAACCATGATCCGACGGTCTTGTTGTTGATACTGAACTGAGAAGTTTGGTTTCCTTTGTGATACGTACCAGATAAGGGGGAAGAAGTGCTTGGTCATTGATCCCAAGCTCGCTGGGACTCTGTCACTGATTGTGCAGACGTCGCTGCTAAAGGTGTGATGTATGCTAGTCTTGTCTGTTTTATATATCTTTAATAACTCTGTGTTGCAGTAATATTCTTTGCTAGTATATTTTATAATGTATATATCATATGTCAAGTTCTAGGCTATGCCACAGCGTATACCCTGGTTCATCTGCTCAATTTCCGGAGTTTCTTAGCTCATTACACCCTTTATTCTACTTATCAGGAGTATGGCACAGAATTGCGGATTCTCTCCCCCGAACCCCTGCAGACGGAATGCCCAAAAATCATATATCTTGTGCGCTCTCAGCTGAGCTTCATGAAGTTCATTGCAAGTCAAATCAAGAACGATGAACCTAAAGGGCTCCAGAGGGAATACTTCCTTTACTTTGTACCTCGCCGCACTGTTGCTTGTGAGAAGGTATCTGCTATTCTTTTCATGTTTGAACTAATCCACTAGTGGGTTCTATATTGCGTATGGGTGCTGTAGAATAGTTTGCAATGCCCAAAGTAATTTGTTCTGAATTGGTTTCTATAGGTTCCAGAAATTTGCCCTTAGGCTATACTTAGACATGAGTTCAACAACAACACCTTGTGTATTGTATTTGTCATGCTAAGCATTGGCTGTGTCCTGTTTGTACTATATATATGATTCTCATACATGATGCATATCAGGCCTGAAATATTATTTGCTTTGACCATGGCTTGTTATTTTTGCATATGTATGTTAATGTTTTAAGAATAAATGAGATACCTGTAAGGCGATTGTGTTTTCTTTTTCTCCTGCCATGAAGAGAATGGAAATAAAACATGTTTGTGATTTGAAGATGGCTTCTAAGAACGGTTTTACTTGGCATCTGCAGATCCTGGAGGAAGAGAAAGTTCATCAGAAACTTACATTCGGAGAATATCCCTTATATCTAGTTCCATTGGATGATGATGTCCTGTCGCTTGAACTTGACCATTCTTTGCAGGTACTATTGCATATATCTGCATTTGTCTTTCTTATATTTCTGAATCACATTTTAGCCCTTGTGATTTTATAGGAATGCCTTATTGAAGGAGATACAAGTTCTATCTGGCATGTTGCTAAAGCGATCCATAAATTGGAGGTATCTATATCTTCCTTGTACTAGTGGCCTGTTTTGATTCGACCCTAGGAAAGCTGTGTACCAGGCACCAATTCCAGGCTTGCATTTTTGGTGCCTCTAATGCATGCATTTGTGCAATCAAACAGGCTCTAATGCATGCATTTGTGCCTGAGGTATTAAATGGACATGGGTACAGAGTATGTACCAATTTGAGAAATATTGAAAAATCTCAAGTTGACTGCTCATTAAGTAGAAGACATAACATTCTGTTGTATTTTTTTGTACTGACTTATAAGATTCTTGAACCCTATCCATTTGCTGTTTCTTGTGCCAGTTTGCCTTTGGAGTTATCCCGAATATTAGGGCTAAAGGTGTGGCATCAACCAAAGCTGCAGAGTTGTTGAATAATATGCAACTAGAGGATCCAGTCAGCATGGATGATGTAAGACCAACTCATGTTTTGCTTCTGTGACTCAATCACTCAAGTTTCTAAATTTTTAGTTCCAACTTTTTTATTCTCTTTGTGGTGTCTTAGATGGGGATTCGGAGATAAACACTGTTATTCTACTTGACAGAGAGGTACTTATTCTATTTGCACTGGATTTTTATTTCCGAATACAATCATTTAGTGTTTCTTGTCTTCTGTTTTTACCATGTGTTTCTCTTGAAGTCATTAAGTGATACATTTTACAGTGATGTATTATAGTTTTTCTTATCTGTTCTAGTTTTGTTTCCATTCAGGTGGATATGGTGACACCAATGTGCTCTCAGTTGACTTATGAAGGCTTGTTGGATGAGGTAGGCTATTGAAACTTTCCATCCTGGCTTAAATTCATGAAGATGTGATCTGTTTCTGTTTTTTGTTAACCATGCTAAAGTCATCATAGAACTATGAACTTGCATCTGTATGACGTTCTAATATCGCTTTATCTAAAGATGGAATCAACAAGAAACATTGTATAATTCCTTTCTTTTACCAACAAGAAAAAGTCGATTGCTGCATACATCTTTATGACTCCACTAGATCCTCTGTTCAGATTTCAGCATGTCTGTTAGGATTAAACATTTTTTTTTTTGGCAGTGCCACACCTAAAACTTCATGTGACTATTAAGAGCCTGTTTGGTGCCACTCCAGCTCCACTGCAGCACTGCACAAGGCAGAGCTGGAGCGGGGACACCTAGAAAGCAGCTTTGCCTTTGAACGTAGAAAACCGCTCTGGCTCCTTTGTCACCCAGGCCAGAAGCGCTTCTATCATGACTCATGAGGCCATTTGGTGTGGCTCTATCTCAAGCTGTTAGGGGCTGGAGCCAGAGTTGCCGAGTTGGTGTGGGAGCCACACCGAAGAGGCCCTACTTTCAACATTGATATACAGAAAAGTATTTGGAATGGTCTTATAAATGTAATATAAGATATCTGTCAACAGAAAGTCTTTTAGAATGCCTTTTAACATTTCTAGTCGCCTAATTAATAAATGATACAAAATAGCAGTAAAAAGTGTTAGGCGGTGTTAAAGGCTGTCACCATCTGAAACCTCAGCTGTAGCCCCTTTGTTCTCTTCTAAGTGAGACAAAGTGGGTTGTTGTATTTTGCTTTCTTTATATTAATTCAAATATATGCAATGCTCCTGTATGTCTGAGAAAGAAAAGTATGTCTGAAACATCCTTATTTAACACACAATAGTATGTGATGGTCAAATGAATGATTTCATGATCCACTATTGTTGTGCTCAGATGCATATTGAGGTGGCCTATTTGGCACTCCAGAACTAGCTATGAAAGCATCAGACCATTATATAGTGGCTAATTTGCTTTGTGTTTTTCAACTTGGGTGTAAGAAGAGAGGATGTAATATTTCCCATTATTGTGTTGCTTCTACTCTTGTATTGTTAATTACATTTGTTACTATGATGTTGTTTCAGTAAATATCTGCTACTAGATTGCACATAGTGATCCAGTAATCTTAGTTTATCTAGAAATGCATTCACAGCTGCATGCCGATCTGCTTTGTTTGCAGCAAGGAAGTGTTGCCTAAGAATTTTTCTTAATTAGGCCTTGTCTTCTTTGTCTGTTGTTCTTTATGATTCCGAAAGTAACTCTAAATATGGTGGTATTGGCTGGGGCTCTTTGGTACCTCATTCCAAACACACCCGTCAAGGTCCTGAAACATTCTTTTGGGCTTAAATAAATGCAATTGATACATACAGATGATCTATCATCCATTTTTGTAAACCCTAAACCTGCTGCATTGCTACAGTGAATAGAATCCCAAATTGTTTGTATTTAAATATCTAGGATCATGTAATATTTTGCAGATGCTACAAATTAATAACGGTTCAGTGGAAGTTGATGCAAGCATCATTGGAGCTCAACAAGATGGGAAAAAGGTTAAGGTTCCACTGAATTCAAGGTAAATTTCCCTGCCTTAGCGACTATTAATCTGCTCTTTAAATTTGGAAATACTCCTGGTCACAGATATGAATCGTTTTAGATCTGCCATAAGTCACCTTTTTAGCTGTCCTAAATGATATCCCCACAAGTCTATCTCATCATGCAAGCCATCCATATCATCCCCACTAACTATCCACATCATCTCCCACTAACAGCCATGTCATCCCACTTTCAACCTCTCAATTGGAAGCTATCCACATCATCTCCATTTAATTTTATTTCAAATTCTCCGCAATCCCACAGCAATGCACGGGATATCTTCTAGTATTTGTTATTGAGAGAGTGCATGTTACTAAATTGTAAATTTGATTTGTGCCAATGAATACTTTGTAATCCAGCATTGTACTTTTTTTTATGTAGTTTTTATTCTTAGGTGCTCTATTGGCATCCTTGTCATTATCAAGATACTTATGGTTTGTTTTGCACAGTTTTGATTTGGATCTAGAAAGTTGAGATAATTGTTACCAATGGATTTCTTAGTTTTTGAAGTTAATCTGTTAGTCCTTATCAAAAGTGATGGTGCAAAATGTCTGCAATCGAACTTCTGATGTCTGATGAACTTACCTTTATGAGTACCTAGATTGGCTATGTGGAAATGTACCAGTTGGCTTTTTTTCCCTCGAAAAACGCAGGAGATCTGTGTCTCATTATATTAAGAAGAAAACAGGGTATAAGAACCCAGAAACTTACAACACACCCCAAACACAACTCACTCACACCCAACACATGCTACAGCAGCCAAGGCACAAAAGCACCTAGGCAGGCAGCAAGGCGACCCATAGCTAACCAGGACTAATCGCCTGGGAGATGAGCAGTCAGGAAGGAGAGCCCTCGAGCCCCTGCTGAGGTCCACAGCCGACGTTCCTCACCAGCCACTGCTACAGCCCCAGCCACATTTGGAACCATTCCATCAAAAACACAGCGATTGTTATGGTTCCAGAGAGTCCAGGCTCCCAAAATAATTAGGGGAATTAACTCCTTGCCTCACCAAATCAGAAGTAGCATTATTGGCTTTCTCCCACCAGCCCAGGAAGGAACCATCAGTGAGTTGGGGAGACAAGGCCTGGAGACCGATCTGCGGAGCAAAATGAACCAAAAGTCCCTGGCGAAGACACATTCCACCTGGAGATGATTGATTGATTCCTCTTCTTGATCACAAAAAGGACAATAATCTGGGTGAGGCATTCCACGACGCGCAAGGCGATCAGACGTCCAGAGCCCAAGTCTTCCAAATTCTCTCCCATGGTGCAAAGATAGTGGCTCCCAAGAAAAAACCCCAACCAGTTGGCTTTTCATGAAAACTACTTTCATACAAATTTATTGGATTGGGACTGGTACTTATTTGTTACTGTAGATAGTGCAAATATGTTTGCAATTGTCTTATTGTACATAGGCTTGCATTTTTACAGGATATTTTTCTGCATTTGACTATTTGGAGCTGTGCATTTATATTGATGTGTTTTTTTCAGCGATAAGTTGTACAAGGAGATCCGAGACCTCAATTTTGAAGTTGTAGTTCAGGTTCACTCCACTGACTTCCAACTTTTGTTTATTCATGTGAAGGAACTCTGTGCTAACTTTTGTGGTTTTTGTTGTACCTGTTATATAGCCAGCATTTCTAATTCCAGTTTGTTTAGTTATAGCTACCATTATTGTTGCCCATATTATATAATCATAAATTGTATTGACTGCAGGTTTTACGTCAAAAAGCAACCTCTATTCAGCAAGATTATGCAGAAGTGAAATCCACCAATGTAAGAATTAAGTGTGTTGTGTTTTGCCCGTGTGTTGTCTATGTCTGTTTTTCACTATTCACTAGCATTGTTCAAATGCCAAGGTCATGTGTGTTTTAAATATGGGCCACCTCTTTCAGATGATTTACTGATATAAATTTATTTTTAGACTATTTACTGTTGGAATTAGAATGTTTTTTTTTTTTTCGAGGAATGTTGGAATTAGAATGAGTCACCATGTTATATTAAGATTGAATTATTGCTCCAACAAATCAAGTATTTTGTATGTTGATCAAGTTTATAGTTCTTTTAGAGATAAGATTGAGTTATTTGGAGAAAGCCTCTTTAATGGATTGTGATTGTTTCAATCAGGACAATTTGATAAACAGAAGTGTCAAATCTGCCTTTATACTTCAACCATGCCAAAGGATTGAATCAGTGGCAGGAGAATTAACTTCGCAAAAAAAAAAAAAAAAATAGACAATACCCACTTTTCAGTCTTTGGTTTGTGCCTGTGATTATGATAAACTGGACATATGCATTTTCCTGCTGTTGAGAAGTGACATGGATATGGATTTGGACGGATGCAGCTGGTTTAATATCTACACAAGATCAGAAAAATATTAAGTATCAAGAAATGTCATTTACATTGTATAATCAACAGCCTAAATAGTGGGTGATGGATCAACTTGACCTAAATAAATTTGTCTTATTTGAAGATTCAGGGGCTTCTCTTAGTACAATAGTGGGCGATCTAGGTGTGATTGCTTGGATAACAATATCAAAATTAGCCTGAATATGGACATGCTTTGATGGAACTTTTAGTATGAAGAACTTGCTACTTTTTAGTGTGTTTCTTGCTTCCAGTGATGTTTAGTTATGCTTGTTTATTCCTACAGTAAATTACCTTTGGCTAGTACAATGTAGAAAAGGAAAGGAATTAATTAATTGATATTGTGTTTTTTAACAGACTCAGTCCGTTTCGGAGCTCAAGGATTTTGTGAGGAGGTTGCACTCGCTACCGGAGATAGCTGTGAGTTGATTGCATGCCTTCATTTCCTCTGATATTGTTTTTCTAACTTACTGCATGTTGTTTAGAGGCATGTTCATTTGGCACAACACTTGCAATCGTTTCACGGAAACCCTCCTTTCATGCCCGGCTAGACATAGAACAAACAATATTGGAGGTTCAGAACTTTGAAATGTGAGTTTATCTTTGCACTGCCCTTCTTTTTTTCTGCTTTTGAACATCGAGGAGCTGTGTTTCATTTTATTTCCACTGCTCTTTAAGAGGGTGTTTGGTTTGAGGAGGAACCCACCCACCAAATTTGGTGGAATGACATCATTCCTCATGCTTATACTGATTATTAGATAGTGAGGAATGAGGTGATGATGGATCAACTTATTCTATGCCACAAACCAAACAAGATGATGGACGGTTCATTCCTCAAACCAAACATCATGTAATTTTCGTATGTTTTTATTTTTTTCTTATAGTTCATTCATCACTTATTATCCTTAATTTTATTCATTTGCTTAAAATGTCCCTTTTTGTATGCTTATTTTTTATTGACGTGCAGGAAATTTGGTGAATGAGTGATGTTTTCTCCTTGAGCTTTCGCCAAGTTGAACTTGTGTTTTGAACTGCATTCGTGCTGATATTTTTATTCTGTGAAAGCTTCCTAAATTTATGTTGAGTTGGGCCACATGTTTTCTTCGATATCATAATTAACCACACGAGTCCTATTTTAGTTCTTCTCGGTATATATGAGCTAAGCTAACTTCATCCCCAGATGCTTTGAGTACATTGAGGAGATGATACATAAGCAGGAAGCTATTGAAAATGTCCTTAGCCTTTTGGTGTTACTTTCTCTTACTAATGCTGGCCTTCCAAAGAAGAATTTTGATTACTTGAGGTATGCTTATGTTGGTTTATAGAACTTTCTTCTTTTCCTTTGTTGCTTATGCACAAACAGCCTGCTCATTTCTGCTATTTCCTGTTATTGTTTGCGGCTGCAGCTTGCTGTAAGCATGCACCAGTGCAGCACTGTTGCTACTACTTTATGCAGCTGCAGCTGCAGCAACAGCAGGAAGTAGAAGTGAGCAGGCTCAAAGCTTTATGTCATTATTGGTTAATTGTTTTACAACTTATGAAATGTATTGCAGCATTATAGGTAAATGGGTTGATAGTGTTGTCTGTCTTGGAGCACAAATTTCTTTCTAGCTATCACATCAGAGATGCACCTTTTTTCTCTCAACTTTTTATGAACTAATAGATGTGTTGGTACCCAGAAACACTGAATATAAAGCATGCATGCAATTTTTTCTCCTCTCCCAGATCAAGCTAGCACATAGCCCTACATGCTTCTAAACTGAAAGTGTCCTCGTCTCTAGCCACAGACATCTTGACTAACGAACTGAGACTGGGCTGCTGACCATAAACTAGACATCGTCTTTGATCCCGTAATAAAAAAAAAAAAAAAAAAAAAGACTAGCGGAGGTTTCTTAGCATTCTGTCTCACGGCCCCATTTGGGTCACATATTAGCTTATAGTAAACATAGGATAATTTTGGGGTCTTATCAACAAATGTGAGGCATGCTTCATACTCCATTGCAAAACAAGTGCGCTGCTCCCTACGCAAACCCTTAATAAAAATATCCACCTTTTAACATCTATGTTTGCATGCATCAATTGAATATAGACACGGTTTTGTGGAGTAGATGCTGTTTAAAATTGTGCTTTAGGATTTGACCCTATGTTTGTTAGAGTTTATTTTTTTAGATTCCAGCATGCTCTGGAGTGTACACTTAATCCTTGTTTACTCTTCTTTTTTTACTGGCTAGGCGGGAGATACTTCATAGTTATGGCTTTGAGCACATGCACTTGCTATACAATCTGGAGAAGGCTGGCCTTCTTAAGAGGCAGGTTAGTCAGATTTGAGTGTCACCAAACTTTTTCTTTAGAATCATCTGTGGTTCCTTCAATGCTTTTTTTTTTTTTTTCTTTTGCCTTCCTAATCTTCAATGACATATTGTTGTACTACCCAGGAATCAAGAAGCAATTGGGTTGGTATTACAAGAGCACTGCAGCTTATAGTTGGCGTAAATGATACGGCAAAGTATTAACTCTTGAGGCTTTATATATACTTTGCATTATGTTTTATTTGCTCATGCTACAAGCGTTTGGTTTCATAATGCATAGTTACATAAAATACTGCCTCTATTTCAAAATGCAAGGTGTTTAAGTTTTGTCCTAAGTCAAACTTCTCTAACTTTTGACCAAGTTATAACATCTGCAGTAGCATATAAATGCACTATCAAGACATTTAGTGGTGGAGTTAATAAACTAGTATGGTGTTGTAGATGTTGGTACAATTTTGTATTGGTCAAAGTTGGAGAAGTTTAAAAAAAAACTGAAGAATTTTACATTTTGAAACGGAGGGAGTTGTAATCTTAAACTTTACCCCCAATGCACTAATACACATGTCTCTTGCATGTTGAAGAAAAGTAAATTGCTTCTGTCTTCATATAAGTTATATAAACTGTTTCAGTACATCCTTTCGAACTTCATCCTAATTCTTTACCAAAATGTTTTAGAGTCAATATTTTTCTGTTTACTTCTAAATGATTTCAGGTCGTCCGATTAATCATGATTAATCAGTGCTCGACTAGAATGTCCCTGGTCGCCTGATAATCACGATTAATCGCGATTAGTCGTCCTGGTCGGTCCCAGGTCGACCAGGTTCGACCAACCGACTTGTAAACATTGCTTCTAATTTTGTTTAGAAGTTATTTGCTTTCCTGCAATGCGCTGCTTCATTGCAATGATTACTCGAGGCATAATTATGGCCATTCTTCAGCTCGCTGTAATTAGTCATTTGATATCAATTGCACCTTCAACTTCTAATCTATTCTTATTGTCAATCTCAGCCCTACTGATATATCCTACATCTTTTCTGGATACGCACCACTTAGTATTCGCCTTGTTCAGCATGCAGTGAGATCTGGATGGTATGTTTCTCATGCGAGTTTCTTTGTGTCCCTTTACTTTTTTACGATGATGATGTGTTTCTTTGAATGTAATCTGCGAAGAAATGTTTCTGTGCCAAAAGAAGTCAGAGAATAAAATATCTAGGTCTTGAGTAACCGAAAGTTCTTATTACACATGATCTTTATTCATTTCCTTTCTTGGGTAAAACATACATGCGTAAAGAAAGAAATTAGTCCCATTTATTCCTTAAGGAATGTGGCCTTCCAATTCCTTTTTATATCTATAAATCGTGCAGACTTCAGTTATGGAAACTTATGAGCTATTTTGTTGATATAAATTACAAAAAGTCTCTTCTACTAGATTGAGTATCCAGTATAATAGGAGCGTCGCCCAATTTTCCTTTATCTGCATTTCTGCTGTCTGAGTTCTAAATAAATCCTAGTTTTTACCAATATATCAGATAAAAGAAAGTGTTGTTTATTCAGCAATAAATGCTTCACCCAACCTTTTCGGGTGGGAGAGCTTCAGCTGTTATGTTGTACAAATGATAAGCATGCATGACCTTAATAACCTTAATTGATGGATAGAACATTTGTGACATATACTTTCTCACACTGAAATTTATTTCTCACTTTGCAGGCGGTCTATTGAAGAACTGTTGAAACTATTGCCAGGCCCACATCTGGATTTGAAAAGGGTGAGTGGAACTCATGAATTGACTTCGCATAAAGGGAAGCCATAAAAATCTTTTCCTTAAAGCTTTTCTCACTCATGTAGGGTGGTTTGACAATTAATTCATCACCAGAGGTACATCCAGGCTTAGGGGCTCAACAGAGTATTGACAGGTAAATTCACCCCTGTATAACAATTCAAACATGACAGAAATGATTGAAGTGGAGAGAGAAGGGATGGATATGGACACCGTGTTGACTCTGTATACAAATTCAAGGAAATTGGGGTCTGAAGATGTCGTGCACAGCACACTTGGTTTCTGAGGGGAGGAGCAGCACCATGCCTTCCTAGGGCCTTTGGATTGTGTTATTGTTTAAGATTAGATTGTAATGTTTCGTTAAGCTTGGAGATTAGTTCTCTAGGACCAAGTCATTCCATAATAGGAAAGCAAAAAACCATATATCATAACTCCTAGGGCCTTTGGATTGTGTTATTGTTTAAGATTAAGATTAGATTGTAATTGTTTCATTAGCTTGGAGATTAGTTCTCTAGGACCAAGTCATTCCATAATAGGAAAGCAAAAACCATATATCTTAACTCCTAGTACTTCAGCTATCCTTGCCCTTGCCTAGATGCCACTGTTTTCTAGCACGGTCGCACGATTGGGATGGAAGCCATCTAAAATAGATGTGCACCAAATTCTGCAGCTATTTCATTATCTGAACTTTTTGGTTAGTAATGATTACAACAGAAGTACTTAGTCATGTTGACATCAGACATAGATGGTCAAGTTTTTGGTGTTACTCAACCATTTTTCCCTGAAATATGTGGTACCAAAATGCATAGCAGACAATTTCTGGACTGTATGTAGCAGATCTGGGAGAATGATCTCATGCTTCAGTCAAAACCATATTTTGATATACAAGAGTGCTAAAACTATAGTCTTGATATGAAAAACATGGTGGGTCATTCCCCTAGCATTCTCGCAGTAAATCTGCTTTCTAAAATTTCTATTTATTCTAGGGTTGGTCATCGCTCTCTGGTTTTGGTTGTTTTTATTGGTGGTGTCACATTTGCTGAGATTGCTGCCCTTCGATTCCTTAGTGCACAGGTACGCCATTTGCTATTTGTTTCTCAGTTTCAGATATTTAGAGCAAATTGATTCCAAGGTATTTTCTTAGATACAAAAATTCACTTCAGTATCCATGGTACAGAGGAATATATTTTTCTGGATTTTGTTTTCTCAACTACTAAATCAATAAGAAAAAAATCTGGTGCAACCATTTTATGTTGGTTAGCACAGTAAATTCTTTTTGTGATTTTTATGGCAAAAGACTGGGGGTGGGGGAGATTCCCACAGTGCACAAATTTTTCACCATTGTTAAATAAACAAGAGGGTTCTTGCATACAGAAATTTTTCGTGAATTTTTTGCCCGCTTTGTTATGGAAGTTGATTTTATGGGCCACTATACACTATACTATGTTTTACCTGAACAAAGTCTCTGAACTTTTTTACTGCATATAAGACCTGAATTTTGACTACGAAGTTTTTTCCTCTCTCTTTAGTTGGGTCACGTTTTTTTTTTTCTCGAACACGCATGAGAAAGTTGGACAGCACTTTAGTTCTTTTGTTTTGCTTTGTGTATTGCAGGAAGGAATGGGCTACGACTTCCTCGTTTTAACAACAAAGGTCGTTAATGGAAACACAATACTCAGACCAATTATAGGAAATAGCAAAGAGGGGATGATGTAATTTTGTTCATCTGCTGTGCATGCGTTTCTGTAATTGCAATTGCAGACAAACCCAAGCTTGAGGGTTTTCTTGTTTGGCTAGGGGTTCGTGTTTGTTCAGCAACTGGACGATAAGGCTAACACGCTTGTCCATACTCCATAGATAGGAATCCAACAGTCTCATTTTGATACAGTTCTGTTGCACATTGTCCTAACTGTAAATCATTGGTTTTCATGTGTTCGTCTACCCTTTTATTCAATTAATTGCTTCCTTGAATGCTGTGCATTGTTTCTGGATCAATATTGTGAAGAAAAGGAAGAATATAGAGCCTGTTGCAAATCTGCATATTCTTTTTTTTTTTTTTTTGAGAAGGAACATGTATTAATCTTGGTGCATTACACCGACCCTTTTACAAAATGTTAAATCCCAAAAAAAAAAAAATTACAAAGAAGTACAAAACTCCTGCGTTCATCTTCCTCGAAGCCATTCGGAGATCCGTTAGGTCACCGTCGTCAAAGCCCCTTCCCAATCGTCGATGGGGCACGAGCCAAACTCCAGGCGCATCGGCCAACTCCACATAACCCATGACGCATCCTTCGATTCCACCGCCAAAGAACCCGAGCAAAGCTCGATTTTCACCAAAGAACATCTTCCTTGAGATTAACGGGGTCAACAACATCATGATCGAAGAAGACGATGATGTGTCGGCCCTCGACTCTGGACGGTCTCCACAGCCTCTCCGTTGACGCCGGAGAAGATCGCCATCGGAGAACGGAAGAAGGCTGCGAGAATTTATTCGGCTGCGCCGTCGTTTATTATATCGCGGCGCCGCCAGAAAAACAAAACCGCAGAGGAGCCACGCTCCTCCCGGCAACTCCTAACTCCACCGCCGAACATCGACATGCGAGCAAACCCTAGACCTAGGACTCGACCAAACCCTATGAAGACAGTTTTTGAAGGCGGACCCCCGCTCCTCGTCACCACCGGCAGCGAGGCCGGAGGCGAGGAGCGGGGCGCGCACGATTTCTTGGCGGCGGCGGCGGCGGTGTCACCGGTGGTGACGAAAATAATTGTTTTGACAATTCCCTTTGATTCCTAAGAAATTTGGATGTGGAACTATTGTCATTGAAATTTTTACCTCCTTAATTAGCTTCATGTGAAGTATAGAATGTCGATAACAGTCTGTATACACATGCATAAGCAGAATGTTAAAACAACGATTTTAGTGCAACATTATAACTCCTGGAGTCCAAGGCGGATTTGCGCCCCCAACTTGGATGGGATGCCACGCTAGTCTCATCTCCATCCATGCCCTTCTCTCTCTCTCCACATGTACATATAAGTGGCTAGTATTTTTTATTTGTCATGTAAAAATGTCACTTAGCTTTGGGGTAATATGTTGTCCTCTATATCTTGCATTCTTGTCCCTTAGTATTACGGTATGTGTTTTTCTTGCTCATATATGTCTTGCTTATAAATCTTGATGAATTGGTTTACCATTTATCTTGCTCATACACTAAGTCGACGTCTCGCTGCCACGTAAACTGTTGATGAATCCTTTAAACGAGAGGGATTGACGTAAATGTTGGGGTTATGAGAGAAGACGACAGGACGCTTGAACAACAGCTAGCTATTGGTACAGCAGCATATCCGGGTCATTGTCACGCACAAGCCGTCCATGCTGTCAATCTGCCCGTTGCTGTCTCACATAATGGAGATGGAGAAGAGAATAGACAGGGTTAATTAACTCCCTGATGACTGGGCCCATCATTGTCACCTTACCGGCTTCACTGTCAGACGTAAGACGAATTCTAAAAATAAGGTTATGTCGCTTTGACTATTTCTGCAGAGCCTTGGTGTTGCTACATGTGTGCTTGAGGTGGTAATCTGAAATGCACAAGCCGGTAAGGGCGTGCCCAACGCTCCACCGTGGCTGGGGGTTTCAACAACCACGTAGGCTCGGATGAAATAAAGTGAGCAGTCTAGTGGCTTGGCGGGGTTCGATTACCCCGAAGAAGAATGCCTCACCCCGACAAACTGCGAAGCATCTACCGAGCCCCGCGTTGTGAGTCCGTGGCACCCAAGCATACGTCACTCTGCTCTCACATGACCAAGAAAATACAGAAAGAGAGAAATAGAGATGGCAGGGTAGTGGAGCCCAGGAAAAAGTTGATAGATGCACCACGCGTTGGAAAGAAGTTGGTTTCATCATATCCATTCCTATGCGTATCATTGTTTTTTGCTAGGGCTAATAGCAGCGTATGCCTGCAATGGGGCTGCCCTAACAACACCAGACAGATGGCTGATGCTCAGATCAACCGGGTCCGTCCGAGAAAACGACTGCCAAAAGGCGGCAAAAATGGGAACACGCAAGGCGCCTACTGTAGGCGGGACAGAAGAGGACAGCACATGGCTGCAGTAGGGCCACAGGGCCCCCAAGTCCAGACAGGAGAGGGCCACAGGGCCCCCAAGTCCAGACAGGAGCAAACCCCACCCCAGCCACAGCCAGCCGGCCATTCTCCCGAGAGGCCAGAGGCAGCGTGTTGTTGCAATTGCATGGTCGGGTCCCTGACTGACTCAGAATAGTAGTCACGGCTCACTACAGGGGCAGTTAACCCGTTTGTTACATTACACGCTTCAGCTGCCCTCGTTCTATACTCACCACGGCACGAGCTGCGAAAGCATAACTATTTTCTTGTCCATCTCTAGTAGAGTGTATGCGTGGTCAGGAAACGAAACCATGTCTTCTCCATCAGATGAGACTAGCACAGTTGTTGGCTCGAGCTTACCGGCAATGGTTCGCTCGAGTTTCAGCAATGGTAGGTAATTCAATGTTTTCTCTCACAACAAATGATCAAAAAAAACCTAAAAAAAGAGGCCCACGGTGGTGGTGGTGCCCCCCATATGGCTCAACAGCGATAATGTGCTCCTCCCTTCTTTGTGACACTCACATGCCGAATCTTGTCATCAAAGGAAGAGCATTAAACTACACACGCCCCAAGGTTCATTCTTCTTCTGCTGCCTGACCGAATCCTCATCATAAATAAACTACTCAAGCAGATCCAAACACATCAGATACGTTAGGCTCAGAAAGTCAAGTCTTCAGATCGTCAATAATTAATCAATTTAATTCCTGGCAAACCAAAAGAAAACCTGCGTCGTTGCAACGCGACGCGGATCCGAAGTAGAATCAAACCTAACGCGTCACAGATCCAAAAAAATTCGCAGCGATGGAGAAGCACAGTACTAACAAACAAGCGCAGAGAAAGACTAGTAGATTAGCAACCACGCATGTCTGAAACAATATAAGAAATAATAATGATAATATATCAGTAGCAATAGGAAGCAGACACACACGATCACGGAGAGATAGCAGAGTATCTACAAGGGGATCATCAGATCACACAACCGACAGCACGACACGGTAGCAACCCACCCTGACACCAGATCCGACCAACCAAAATGCGACGACGACGACGACATGAGAGCAAGCAACGAAGAAATCTCCCTACTACTGCTAGTAACACTCCAATAATAATAAATAGATCTAGGCGGCGGCGGCGGTGGTGGTGGAAGTACTGCTAGGTAGGCAGGACGGCACGAGACACCATCAGTCCTCAGTGGCGGACGGCGGCGAAGAGGAAGGCGGCGGCGGAGGCGACGAGTGCCGCGGCAAAGGGCGCGGACGCGGCGCCGGCGGCGGAGACGGGGCTGGGCGCGGGCGCATCTGCCGCGGAGGCCACAGAGAAGGCGACGGCCGCCAGGACGGCGACAACGGCGAGGGCCTTCGATCCGACTCCGGCCATTGCTTGCTGCTTCGACTGGTGGTGGCGGCGGCGAAAGGTTCTAGAAGGCAGGGGAGGTAGGCGATGTGTTGCTGTGGAGAAGGAAGGAATGATAGCGGCGGACACGAGATCTGTGCTGGTGGTGGGGAAAGGTGCAGACGGAGGGGGCGGGTATTTATAGAGGGGAGCGGAGGGCCAAATGCCTTCGGGTCGACTCGCGGGCTAACGGGTCTCGCTTGGTGGTGACAGCTGGCACGGGTCCGTGATTTGATTTGTTGTGCTGCAGCCTGCAAGTTTAAATTAATTGGGTCTCTTCTTCTGCTTCGGTTCGGTTGAGAATCGATTTCCCCGTTGATATAGCTAGGTAAATAGATGATTTCCTTACAAAAAAAGTAGGTTATTTTCGAGTTAAAAAATGTTGTTGTATGCAATTTTCTGAAAAATGAGAAGTAAAGAAAATGCACGTTTCCATTTGTGTAGTGTGTCGTACTCATTAGTGAAGCTGTGTGGTTTCTAGAAACGTCTGAGGTATCAGGTTCCACAGAGCCAAATTCGCTGAAGATAGGGAATATATGTGATTCGTAGAAGAAATTCTTGTATATTTTTTTTTTTTCTTTTCTACAAGCTATTTTGTTTTTTTTTTCTTATTTTATTTATTGGATGGAGGAGCTGAGCTTTTATACGGGGATGGTAAAAGTAATATTTATTTATATTTATATTTACTAATGATCGGCAAAAAGACTGAAGCATGTGAAACAGAAGCATGAATGAAGCATCCCAACAGTGGTTTCGATTCCACCACTGTTTGCAGAGTACGTACTACGTGATATCCACTAGTGGTTGTTTTGGTAGGCATACAGTAAAGGCAGGCTCCGTGCAGTGCTCTGCGGACTTGTGTGGTCGTGGCGTGCACGTCGATCGACAAAGAGGTTCGTGTCGTTGTGGTCGGTCGGCAAAGGCGCGAGTAACGCGCGGGCGGCCTGATGATGGATGAATGCAAAATGCATGCGGAAACGAACGGACGCGACGGGCCGGGCAACCTTTTTCCGCCTTTCGTTGCCCATTCCTCTTTGCCGGCGTCGTTTTGTGCTTGTGCACCTGTTTTTCACCGTTTTTAGCTGATGAATGAATGGGATGGCACTACAACACACGGACGGACGGAGTACGTCGTCGGCCGGTGCGAGCCTTGCCACTTGCATTATTTTTAGCTAGCACATACGAAAGTATATGCACTTTGATACGCAGGAGCTAGGGAACTAGCTAATAACCGGTCACCGGTGGATCGATCGTAGATCGATATTGCGTGCTGGCCGACGATAGTGCACGCAGGTGGCAGGTACAAATCAAGAACACACGCACGCAGCACACGAGGAAGGTTCGTTCCATCGTGTGCCTGCTGGCTGCCGTGTACAAGCATGTGTGAACGAACGGACACCATCATCAGTCATCAGATGGCTGGGAACGCGCCGCGCCGCATCCCACTGCACGTTCCCACCTCACACTCACAGGGTGCCAAAAATACGACAAACAACGTGTGGGGTCTGGTGGCGCCGATCGACTCCCTTTTTGGTTGCTTGCTTGGCTTTGGATCCGTACGACGTTACGTGATTTTGCTGCGCCTGCGCCGTCCCGGCCGTTTGCTTCGTTGCCAAGGGAAGAAGAAGAAGCGCACTGGGGAGGGAAAGCCAGGCGGAAAGGCAATCAAGGTGAATGCATGGCTGCGCGCGCGCCACACCAGCACGCACCACCACACAAGTACGCGCGCGTTCCGATGGATGGATCGGTGATGGAGCTACCACCAACGCAACGGAAACGGATCGGGACCGCGCACGGCGCACGCAAAATTTCCCGCTCGACACTTGGCGCTGCACCAGTCCCTATCTGTCACAAAAGAGGACGGACTGCGTGCTCCTCCATCCTCCTCGTACGACATTTGGCTTTGCCTTTGATTTATTTGCTCTCTCCTTTACTGTTTTTTATCCTCCTTGTTCGTGTCGTGATGGCAGGCATCCATGTGCATGTGCGGCATGCCCATATCATCCACACAAATGACCGCTAGTAGCTGCCGTTTGCGGCTGCACCGGCCGAACGAGAGAAAAAGAAGCAACCCCATCACCACCTTACCAGCAAGGCAAACAATTATTCAGACGAACCGGCCGGTGCGTGGCCACGAGCTCCATCCCTTTTGTTGCTGGAATGGAACGCTGCCCTTCTATTCTGTCCGAAAACGACGCGTCGGTGCGTCTCATGCACTATTTGCGATCGATTCCCGTATCATTCATTCGTTCGGTCGGTTACCTTGGCTTCTTCTTCTCTTCAAGTCTGATGCTTGTTTTGGGGACTGATCGACTGGAAGGCAGCGACGTTTACCCGATTCTCTCGTCATCAGCCGTGGCCGTATTTTGGACGCAGAATCAAAAGTCTGTTGGAGAAATCAGGTCAAAAGCTACATAGGGAGATCGAGGAGATCGATCGAGAGATCGATGTACGGCGAGTAGAGTAGCCATTATATATAATTTGTCCGCACCAGCAAGCAAACATGCAAGTGCAGCAGCAGTTTCCTTATATAGGTACCGTCCAACTAACAGATACTTACCAGCTATAAGCTTTGCAAGACGATCGACACGTCCATCTATCGATATGATCAGCAATGGCATTTTTTGGTACTACACCTTTCCAGCTCCATCACTGTATACATCCATCTGCAGCCATCCATGTGTATGTGTATCACAATAGCTGTAGCTTGAGGTAGTTGCAACTTTGGTGTCACGAATAGCTGTCAAACCTACCCTACTCACATACACACGCCAACGGCAAGGAAGGAAGGAAGGAAGTTAGCAAGCCACGGTCCTCTTTCTCACCTAATCACCCAGCAGAAGGCCGCCCGGTCAACTTAATTACACCACGCAATCATGCACACACACCCTAATTAAGGCCAAAGTCAAGCTACCTAATTACACCTCCCAAGTCTCAATCATGCAGTGAGCTTTCATTATTTATTTCAGTATATATGTTGAGGACATGGACATATATCTGACCCCTGCTGCTTGTGTGTCGTTTCAAGTTGCTTTGATTTCACAGGAAGAATTCTAGCTTGATGATGTGCATCTCATATGTGTGGTGTGCAGTGAATGCTGCACTTCCTCCTTAGGGACCATCACGTCGGATCGCCGGTGATGACAAGGTAGTAGGATTAGCGAGTAATAGCACTTGATCTTTTTCTGTTACATTAGGGATAGCGTGTCGTTCGTAACCTTCATTATTTATCACTCTTAATAGCAAAGATGTGCAAACCTTTTTCGTATTTGAGAAAAAAAAAAAAGAAATCTCTTAACTAAAAAGGAAAAAGAAAACTAACCTACCCTAGCTAGTGTGTAATGGCAGTGAAAGCAAAGCAAAACATTGACAGTATGTTTTGACGTGCTTGTCGGTTTGACACTAAGTCATCGTCGCCGTCACCACACCAGAAATTGCCCCGCACGTTACGCCGTCGTTAGTGGACACATGTTACCATTATATACTCTACACTAAATACTGCCACTGCCACCACTAGCTAGTTTCTCTATTAGTTACTTTATAATCGTGGGCAATTAGTCACTAAATACTGCAATTATACTTTAATTTCCAGCCAAAAAAAACTAATATTGCTTGAGATGCATGACCTCCGGTTAAACAAGTCAGTCAGAGGTTATTATAGGAGTACTAGCTATACTAATATAAGCAGATGCTGGGCTGTATCCTGTCCTGTTGCTCACAGAAAATAAATCCTTAGGCCTAACCGGCGGCGGACCAAATCAGTGCTTAAATAATGTCTACTACTAGCATCAATCAAAACATCTGGATGCATGTTCCGCGCCTGTCCTTTTGTGCTCTGGCACAACTTCCGTCGGTAGTAGGTTCCCCAAATTAAAGATGCCACGTACACCAGCTTACAACACCTAAAAACGTGCTGGCCGGCATGCTGCCTTCTTAAACTTTATATTAGATGCTTATCAGCTAACCATTCAGCAGTGTTTTTATTTTTCCTCGTAACAAAGCAGCATCAGACAGCCAAAACCTATACGTCGAACAGTGTATTTTTCATGTTTTGGCATAGTTTGCTCCACTCGAATTTGCAGTTTGTCTTATTAGAAAAAAAAAACATTAAGACTCCTTAATTTTTTGTCTAGTTTTTTTAACATCTAAATCAGGAACTTTTTAAGGTATATCCATAACTTCAACTCCTCTGGTTTGGAACAAGAGATAGTCAACTCTATGAAATATTCAGGACCCCCACTGTTGATCTTTTAATTTGATACTAGTAAATATAGAAACCTTATAAATTCCAGATATTTTTTTATTGTTCTATTCAAATTGCATCAATAGTTCCCGATCGACATTTCAGTAAAGTCCCATGTGTGACATGTGTCCCGGACAAGCTTCCTGACTTCAGTTGTTTTTCGTCTCGCGCGTTGGCAGCAGCAAACTCGTCTGCTAGCTACCCATCCAGATCCATTGCTGTATTCCGCTGCTCTTTTGTTCATCATCAACAAAGCTAGCTACCACTTTGATCGCATGATTGCAGTGCATGTGCGAGCCAAAGATAAGAAGATCAAAAGCTAGTATCGCCACTACCACTATGGCCTCCTAGTACACAACAGAGCTTTTTATTTTTTGACAACATACACAACAGAGCTTTAATTGTTGATTGAGTTTTGCTGGAACTGTGCTATGGTTGGCTGGTCCTGCTGCCTTGCTTTGTTGCAAGGCTGTGTGCTAGGCTGCTGACAGCCTCTGTTTGATAGCATGGCCGTGTGCTAGGCTGCTGACAGCCTCTGTTTGATAGCATGGCCGTTGCCCCTGTTAGTACCTGCCACGCAAAAATATAACCTAACTGAAGTTGCCTTGATTAAACAGGACTGCTGCTGTGTTATTGGCATTGCCTTAATTAAATCTTTCCACATGATCGAGTCGTAGTGGATCGAGGGAGTTGGACAAATCATTCGTACGTACATAGAGTTTTACTTTAATTTTGAAAGTGTGGGCCGGACAGGGCTTGCAGTAGAGTGGAAGTTGTATTTATTGCAAATCGGGTTGTTCAGCTTACGGTCTTTATGGCTGATAAGTCGACTAATGTTATTGTGTTGTGAGAGAAAAACATTCTACTATGGTTGATAAGCCTGGTTGTGCTCGCCATATGCAGATGCAACTGTGGCTGCAAACATCAAATAGATTTCTACTGTTTCTAGCCACAGCCTACAGCCGCAACCTACAGATGAGAACCAATACGAATCCCTTCTGGTTGGTTCAGCAACTCTCTTGTTAGGGGCAGCCTGGCAATTGCATTTATATTATGCCGGAAAGGGACCTAATAGTATGTACAAACAATCAACACAAGTATTTAGACATGTAATAAAAGTTGGTTCAGAACTTGAGGCATCTGGTGGTTTAGCCGCCGTGGACTTTCTTTTATATGGAATTAGCAGACTGCAAGGGAGTGTTTAGTTTACAGACATCACACACCAAGCCACAACTCTTTGCGGCTCGTATTTCCGCCAAAGTTGTGGAGCCCGCACACGCGTGCTGCCAGGAACCAAAAAGCCCATTTACATGTTCGAAAAAACATAGAATAGTATACTCCCTCCGTATCGAAAAAAAATTATTTTGGAGGTCACAAGTGTTTGCACAAATAATGCCATTCAACCTGTTTTAACCATCCTTTGGACGAGAATGCTCCGTGCTCATTACTTACCTCGCGGGGCTACGTGTCATTAAGCAGTCCTTTACTTGGTTTGCTCCCCTCCCCAAGCAAAATTCATTCTTAATGCAAAAATAGCTACCCACGAGTCAGCCTGGGCACAAAATACCGAAGGCGAAAACCGAAATCGAACCGAGAAATACCAAAAACCGAACTAAAAGAACCGAGGTAAATTTAGCTCCGAGCCTCGGTTTACCGAAGAACCGAACTAGAACCGAATTCTAGCGTAGCCCGTGTAAATGAGCCCAGCAAGGGAGAAATGGCCCCAACAACAGCCCACAACAATAGCCCAGAAGCCAAACCCTACCAGCTAGCACTCCACTCGCGCACTCTCGGACTAAGTCCCGACTCGCATCGACATCGCACCTCTCCCTCACGAAGTTGCTGCCCCACTTCAACGCTCTCTCGTGCGCGCTACCGCGCCCGCCCGCTCACGACGCCGCCTCTCCCCCCCGGGCGTGTCCCCGCCCCGACTCGAAAGCCCGCGGCGCGCCGCCACCGACCGCCGCCCGGCCCGCGGCTCCCCTTACTTTCCGTCCCCAGCGTCCCCACCCGTCCCAAACGCCCTCCCCGCCGGCCGGGTCCGCCCGCCAAGCGTCCCCGCCCGACCTCGACGCCCTCCCCCGCACGTCGCCTTGTCGCCGTCCCGGCCGTCCCTTAGTTCGGTTCTTTCGGTATTTACCGGAACCGAACCGAAAAGAACCGAAACCGAAGTACCTTGGTACCGGCATTTTTTGGGAACCGATCTGTACTAACTTTGTGAGGAACCGATTACAGCTTGGAACCGAACCAATCGGTTCGGTAGTACCGAATGCCCAGGGTGACCCACGAGGAATCAAACCATGGCCTTCAGCCTCAGGCCTTAGCACATTAACCAGCCCAGCTAAGATAGTTTGATGCATAGGTCGAGCCGCGCACAAACGGGTAAAAAAATACACCCTAATTATCACCCCTTGTATGTTGTCCAAAACGACTTTAATTTCCAGTTTAGAGGGAGTAGTTATTAAGTGCACATAGGAACAACTAACGGCACGCCTTTTTTTTTTTTGAGACACAACCTCCTTTATTATATTATCTCATAAGAATTACAAACTCCCTCCGGAGGCTCAATAAACCAAACATATCGACCGCCTAAGAAATTTACATAACTTCTAGCTAAACAGTGGGCATCTTGGTTTGCAATTCTCCCTTCGTGGACAAATTCAATTTTTGCAAAATTGCCCATACTGTGCTTTATATCCCGGATAACCGGGCCATGAACTCCGGAGCCTTCTCCACGGATGCTTTTGACTGCATTAGCACAATCACTAGCAATCCTCAAGGTTCGCAGATCAAGATCGATCGCCAGCGCCAAGCCCTCCCGGCATGCGAGGACCTCGGCCGTCTCCGCATCCGTATAAGCTTCCAGAACCAGCGCCGATGCTCCCAAGAATTTCCCAGACTCATCGCGCGCCACTGCTGCAACCGAAGCTCTTCTAGAATTCTTTGAGATTGTTGCATCAACATTGATCTTGTTAGAGCCTCTGGGAGGTGGAATCCAACGCATCATTGGTTTAACTGTCGGCTGTCTCAACTGTTTCTCTGGAGTCGCCGCCTCCAGATCCTCAATGAATCGCTCAACGAAGCCATGCGTCTTTTTGTGAATAATACTGCACGCCTTTTTGTGAATAATACTGCAGCCTTTTTGTGAATAATACTCCAGCCAGCAAATGGGCTTAGCAGGAGTAATTCGGCCCAGGTCGGGCTGGGCTTATAAAGCCACGCACCACCTATAATAAGCCCAAATCCAAAAATTTCTAGCAAAATGTCACATACTCACATGGGAAAAGTTCCTTTTATAACAACTATAGTTCACCAATAGATTTGACGAGTATGAATAGGAGGGAAGTATTAGTATTGTACATCACACAAGGCTTAAACATTGTACAGTACAAGACAATTCTGAATGAATGAAGTCAATCCTTCGTACTAGTCCCTAAACCTCTTTGGTGCCTTCCCTGCTCGTTTCCTTCCCAATTTTTCTCAATTCCAAATTCCAAATCCGGCAGCTAACACAGTCCCAGCATGCTTTGGGGTGAAAGGGGGAACATTTTGCAACTGGAATCTCCGCAAACCCGCCCCGTGAGTAGCAGCCATTAAGGGCCCAATAAATCACCGAGTATATAAAGGCGCGATCCAAGGATTTCCAACCCATTCTCCTCAATCCAGCAGCCGTCGTGCTCACCAGCAGACTCGCGCGCTCCAGGCCCGCCCTCAGCATCCATACAGCTCCGCTCCCAATCTCCATTCTCGCCCGCCGGTCTGCTCCCTTTCTCATCTCGCTCGCTCGCAAGCTGCAGAATCACGGTCGTGCTTGTGCTCCTGTACTGCTCCGTGCTCCCTAATCCCCATTCCCCAAGACGCAGGCACAGTGCCTTTTCTTGAAGTCACAGAGCCACACACATGCCCATCTAGAAGTCTCGTGAGTGACAGATGGTGCATGGGCGCATGAATGCATGATGCAAGAAGCCTTACTATGGATATTCTTGTTTATTTAACTTCTGTTTGATATTTTCTTTTGATATTTGAGCTGGAAACTACCAATATTTGTTGGCTTCAGCATACGAGCAATCAATCTTACTCAAATTAATGCATATTTCGATGCCCAGGGATTTAATTTCGACCTTCACCTCTGCATTTGTAACGGGGCCGGGGACCCCGCGGAAATTTTTCCCCGCTCGGGGACGGGGATGGGGGAGAAACGTTCCCCGACGGGATTAACGGGGACGGGGACGGGGGATTTCTTCCCGCGGGGACGGGGATGGGCATGCCCCCGACAATTCCCCGTTGCCATCGTGGGTCCCAGCATGCTTTGGGGTGAAAGGGGAACATTTTGCAACTGGAATTCTAATCTGAGAGAGTATTAGGGTTTGGGAGGTCAACCATCAACATGTTGACAAGTGTTGAAAGTACATATCGGGTTGGTGGAGAGATAAGCCCATGGGCCACACGTTTACATTCCAACACAATAAACAATGGTAGACCTAAACTCGAACATCGACGTCGGAAGCCCTTTGGTGAAGATATCAAGATAGAAGAGGTAGGAACATCACTTCTCCAAGGGCAACACACTCACAACGGAAGTGGAGGTCAATCTCAACATGTTTGGTGCGGTCCGAATCGGGTTGGTGGAGAGATAAACGGCACCGATTTGTCACAATAAACAATGGTAGCTCGGAGTAGAGGACAGCGAAGCTCACCAAGTAATCGCCGCACCAACCACACCATTTGCCACGCCTCGATCGCTTCAAGACTCGACGGGACATCAAGGTTCGACTCTTGGAAGACCAAGATACAAGGTTGTCACCAAGGAAAACAGCATACCCGTAAGTAGAGCGACGAGTGTGTCGGACATCGCCCTGCCCGCATCGAATACACCTTTGTAAGGTCAAGATGTGCACTCGGGAGAGGTGAAGACCGAGATCATGGCTGCCCTGCAAGTACCGAAGAATCCGCTTCATAGCAGTGAAGTGAGGCTCTCTAGGGTCATGCATGAACAGGCACACTTGCTGAACGGCGAATGCAATATCTGGACGAGTGAAAGTGAGGTACTGCAAGGCTCCAGCAATACTACGATAGTGAGTAGGATCCATCACAGCGCGTACCACCACCGACAACTTGGAGTGGGTCTCCATGGGGTGGAACATGGCTTGCGCCACGCATGCCCGCCCGGCCCGAATGTCCAAGAGATACGCCCCGCCGTGAGAGAAATGGACCATCACCACGGTGCTCAACGAGAGATCCCCAAAAAATGATGAAGTGGACCCATATCGGTCATAGAGAATTCCGACGGAGAGCTGAAATAATCCCGTGAAGAAAACTCGCGGACGGTGGTGAGCACAATATCATCAACATATAGGAGGAGATAAGCCACATCATTGCCACGGTGAAAGGTGAAGAGTGAGGTGTCCGACCGACTCAACAAATCCAATCGAAGTAAGAAAGGAGGCAAACCGAGTGCGCAAGCACGGGCGCCGCTTGATCCCATAGAGTGATCGGTTGAGGGGCGGACATGATCGGGCGAGGGAGGCATCAACAAAGCCGCACGATCGAAAGCACAATAAACTATCTCTATCGGGTGACCGTGAAGGAAGGCATTCTTGACGTCAAGCCGGGTGCATAGGCCAAGACCGAGAGAGCCAAGCTAAGAACAGCATTTTAACCGCGGGCGAGCTTCACAACCGGCCGAAAGTCTCATCATAATCAATGCCGTGGCGTTGAGTAAAACCACGCAAAACCCAATGAGCCTTGTAACGGCCAAGAGAACCATCGACAGAATTTATGTCGGAAAATCCATTTACCGGTAACAATGTTGATGCACGGAGGACGAGGCACCAAGGTCCATGTGTCGTTGGCCTTGAGAGCGTCGAACTTCGGATCGCATAGCTCGCTACGCCGATTTGGTCGACAAGAGCGGACCGAAGCGAGCGCCGAACGGAGAGAGGGGAACATCGCGAGGTTGAGCCGGTCGACCGGTTGAATGAAACCGGACTTGCCCCTTGTGCGCATGCCGTGGGCGTTGGTCACCGGCCGGCGGGCGACGGCGGAGCGGTGGAGGTGGTGCGCCACGCATCGGCGGGCGGCGACGGGCAACCAGGGGCAGCGTCGGTGGCTTGCGCCGGCATCATCCCGGGACGGCGTGTCCATTGGGGCGGCAGCCGCCGGAGGTCGAGGCGCCCGTGGTGGCGC
Source organism: Hyparrhenia diplandra (assembly GCA_015847255.1). NCBI lineage: Eukaryota > Viridiplantae > Streptophyta > Magnoliopsida > Poales > Poaceae > Hyparrhenia > Hyparrhenia diplandra. The sequence goes on from JADLZK010013142.1 coordinate 100,185, forward strand.
CATCGGCGGCGACCGCGACGGTGGGTCAATAGGGGCAAGCAGCGCCGGACGGTGAAGCGGCGTCAGGAGAACCCGGGGGAGCAAAGACTAGGCCCAATGGGCAAAGTGGTGGTGTCGTCATCGCTCAAAAAAGATAGAGTGCCGGGATCGATCGGTGTTGTGGACATGTCGGCGAATGGAAAGGAAGATTCATCGAACACGACATGGCGAGACACAATGATTCTATTAGAATGAAGGTCCAAGCACCTATAACCTTTGTGATCCGCGGAATAACCAAGGAAGACACATAGTGTTGAGCGAGGCGAAAATTTATGATTGGCGGTGGATGACAAGTTAGGATAACAAGCACATCCAAACACACGAAGATGATCATAGGTGGGGGTGGTGCCATGGAGCGTGAGGTATGGTGTACGGCCGGCCAAGGTTTTTGTGGGGTGGCGGTTGAGAAGATATGTGGCCGTGTGAAGGGTATCGGCCCAGTAGGCGGGTGGAAGGCTAGCCTGAAATAGGAGGGAGCGAACAATATTATTAATTGTTTGAAGAATGCGCTCGGCACGACCGTTTTGCTGCGAGGTGTAGGGACACGACATACGTAGAATGGCGCCATGAGTGAGGAAGAACGTGCGGGCCGAGGAGTGGTCAAACTCACGGCCATTGTCGCACTGGACGGCCTTGATGGGGGCGCCAAACTGTGTACGTGCAAAGGCGAAGAAATGGGACAGCGTCTCAAACGTCTCAGACTTAAGACGAAGAGGAAATGTCCAGGTATAGTGAGTGCAATCATCCAAAATAACAAGATAATATTTATACCCCGATGCACTAAGAATGGGAGACGTCTACAGGTCACAATGAACAAGATCAAATGGTTTAGTGGCACGACTGGTAGACAAGCTGAAGGATAGGCGTACATGACGACCTAGTTGACAAGCATGACACAAGTTTTCAGTGGTGCTCTTATTACATGAAATGACCTTGGAACTAAGAAGCTTGGACAAAGCATCAGACCCTAGGTGACCGAGACGACGATGCCATAGGGTGGATGTGGCGGCGGTGGCTGCGAGGGCAGTGGTGCTGGTGGAAGGTGCAGCGAAGAACGGGTAGAGATCACCCGAACTATTGCACTGGCGATCACGCCCTCCTGGTTTGAAGATCCTTCACGTAAAGACCGAACGGGTCAAACTCGATTGAACAATTGTTGTCGATGGTAAAGCGGCGAACGGAAATCAAATTCTTAATAATGCCAGGAGCAACGAGAACATTAGAAAGGACTAGTGACCGACGCGGCGTGGTAAAGGAGGTAGACCCGACAGAGGTAACGGGAAGAGTCACCCCGTTACCGACAATGATAGATGAAGGATAGGAAGATGGAGAGGAGGAAGTGAGTATACCAGCGGTGTTGGACATGTGGGAGCCGGCCCCCGAGTCGAGGTACCACTCGGTCGTGGGAGGAGGCACGTTGAGCGACATGGTACTGAAGTTGTCGATCAGCGAACCTTGATTCCACGACCCGCCAGCCATAGGAGTCCATGGAGCTTGCTGCGGCGTCGTCGGCGTGGAGGGTACACCCCCATAACCGAAGCCAGGGGGAGCGCCGAGTGCCCCATGCGGCTGCGGTGTAGGGGCGACATCGCACGACACGGCCGCTATTTGCTGCGCGTGGAAGCGGCCGGTGGAGGCTGGCGAAAATCGCGCCGGCGGTCGATGTGCGCCGCCTCCGAAGCCGTAGGGATGCGGCCATAGCTGGAGGGTACCGGCCCATGGGTTGGGGATCGGAGCCGGCGTGGTGGAGGGGGCCGCCGGTAGCCACTCCCTCGACCGCCCCCGCCGCGGGAACGCCGCCGTTTTGTTCTTGCCGCGGCCGGCGTTTGTTTGCGACCCACCGTTGCCACTAGCTTGACCACTCGGGAGGGGCACCGTGAGCCGCCAGCGTGACCACCAGCACCGTGAGGCCGGCCGCGTGACCACCATTCCCGGTGGAGGACCGCCGTGACCACCGGCCTGGCCGGATCCAGCGGGGAGGACGTGGGGCCGCGCCGCCGACCGCCGGAGGCGAAGAGGGCGTTAGGGTTTTGAGGCTCATCATCGGCGACGCCGTTGAGGTCGATCTCTTCAAGGAGAAGTAGGGGCGCGCCTCGCCGAACGTCGGAAGGTGCGGTGGAGCTTCGCGCGACATCATGTGGCGGAATTTCCGTTGAGGCCACGGATCATCGTCGGCACCAAGGTCCGATCGCCGACGGATCGCCCGAGTTCAGCAAGGGCGCCGCCATCGTCTCGTGCGCCGGCAAGAGTCGGTGATGGAGAGGGCGCCCGCTTGAATCGCCGGAATTCGGCGGACAACGGGGAGAGCGCCGAGACTCCCGCCGCCCGAGGAACTCGCTCGAGGGCGATCCACGCCGCGCGTGCGGTGGGGCTCCTTGAGCATGACCCGCCGCCGCAGATCGCCCTTGATGGTGCCAGATCCACGACAACACGGTGCAGTCCATCGCCGCCATCGCGAAGGCGTGTCGGATGGCCGTCGTCGGAGAGGACATGATCGGCGAGGACGCATTTTTGCCGAGGCGTGACGAGGAAGACCTTGTGCCACCGGTCGTAGTTGTTGGCGACGCGATCAAGGGTGATCGGCACCAACACCTTAATGTTGACGATCGCTAGGGCCCGGGCGTGATCGGGCGGCGTGTTTGGCATCGAAGGTGTCCGTGGCGGCTCGCGACGGCCGCTGTTTTGGCGGGCCGGCGCCTCGCCTCCCCGCGCCCGGCGGGCCTCCGCCGGCATCGGGATCGGGCGCCATGGGAGGGCGCGGGAAGGGAGAGGGGAACCGGCGAGTGGATCTCGGGCGACGGCGGGAAGGCCGGCGAGATCGGCTCTAGCGGCGGCTCGAGCGGAAGGAAGGGAAGGATCGTGATCTTGTCCAGGCTACCATGAGAGAGTATTAGGGTTTGGTAATACTAGGATTAACCATCAATAGTGACAAGTGTTGAGTACATATAGGCCATTAGGGGAGCCACTAGGGGCAGACCCATGGGCCACACGTTTACATTCCAACATAATCGATGCACTTCTTTATTTGTTTCCATGGGTAACTACTGCAGGTATATAGTGCAAAACAATGTGACAGAGAGAACGAGACAAATGAAAACTACCCATATGGAACAGATGTCACCAGCCACAAGCCAACAACTGAAAATAAACCGAACCTCAAATGCAAATGAATAAAACGCTTCATTTTGAATGAAGGATCATTCAGGGATTGCTTTCAATGCAAGAATTCCACTATGCATAGTCCATTTCACAACAAGAATCAGGTAAAGTTTCACATGAACTTCAGTCGGCTATATAGAAATAGCAGCAATGCGTTCTTCATTTACGGAATTACAAACTACACATCTGCTAACAAACTATAGGGAATATAATATATACACCAACGACCAATACAATTGCCAAATAACTTTCCGACTATGTATGTACACCGGAAATTGGGCATAGTTACGTAATCTGGTATGGTGGAACAGCTATAATAATGGTATAAGTCTGCTTCACCTATGGTTCAAGACCCTGAGGACTGTACTGCATGCAATGGAGTTCGGTGTGGTGGAGCGGCTGTAATATTACGCCTCACCTATGGTTCTTAGGCACTAAAACCGTTCTGGATAGAGCTCCAGGGGTTGGAAGGAATGCTGGTGCAAGCCTGTGCGGCGACCTTTGACACTGCTTCAGGAAGGATGCCAGCGTTGCAGATGTTTGCGAAGGATCGCATGTGCTTCATCCCATACTGTGCCAACGACCCACATTGCGCCTCAAAAGTACGAACCTGAAGCAAATGCAGAGGTTGGTTATAGACATGCAAAAATGCAAGCAGAACAAGAGTATTTTTCATGCTTTAGCTGCAGGCCTGCAAGCAGTCAATAGAGGCTCACCATGGACTTGAGACAACTCCAGTCATCAACCAGAGGTTCACCAGATGCACGGACGGCTTTCAGAACCCTTGGGCCGTCCTCAGATCCAAAGAGAAGGCTTCCAATGAGCTCAACACTGTTGTCAACATGAGACCGGTGGGCCATCACTTCAAGCAATTCCTTCCGAGCTTCATTTTTCTTAGACGAGCCATCGGCCAGTTTCCGGTACTTCATGAGAGATAAAGAAGGCAATCAGTTGGTTTGTTCATTGAAATGAATGCATAAGTTGTTGAAAAGAACTGAATGAAGTAAATAGATCTTCTGACAACAATCAAGATAACTAGCTTTCTCATGATTTACAAACCTTCTGCCAGAAGTAGACAAGATCAGCATCACGCTGATTAACAGCTTTCGAATATGATGGCAATGAGTTATCTTCTACAAACGTGTTGCCATCGTTAGCAGGGTTTGTGCCAATGAACGAAAACAATTTTTGAACATTCAACTCGAGTGAGCCATATTGCATCACATGGGAACCATAGCTGAATGTATCCTGAACCGCTGTCCTATCCTTGACCTGATCAACCAATAAATTACATTGATTAGGCACACTGAAGCATCGCTGGAAGGTAGTGCTTAATAAATTCAAGTTCAAAACACTCACCAACTTGTACTGCTGTTTGAGAGATTCAGTTCGCAGATTGTGGAAATCACTGTCAACATTGAGAAATTTCAAATAAGCACTATAAATGAGGAACAATGGTATCTTTCTTCAAAGTTTAAACACATGAACCAAGAAATAAGATTATATATGCACAGCTGACCTACCCCAATATTTATCAACAGTCGTATGACAAAAAAAAACAGAGCACTACAAAAAAATTAATGAGTCTTGTTCTATGGTTATTATATTTGCAGCCTAAACAAGTTCTAGAGGCTAGTAACTAGTTACATGCATAGATTGAATTGAGATGCACTGCTGCAGCAACAGAACGTGGTCTGCTGTAACATCTGGTCCATATCATAGCGTAGAGTGTGAGCTGGGAAGGGCAGCACAATAACTGGTGAAGAATCATTTACTACTATTTCATTTCTTCTCTATCCCATTAAGGAAAGTACGCAAATAGAAATGTTCAGATCATTCTTTTTTAAAGAAGTTAAGTACAGAGCACATGGTCCAAAACAACTACTATTAATAAACTTCTTGACAAGCATGTGCACCTCCTTCAGCATCTGGCTTTAATTAACAAAAACAGGGTAGTCAAGTTATCAGGAATTAGTACATACTAATTGGTTAATCATTCCCAGATAACAAATCCGCACGGGACTACGTTAACTAAATTATTGGTTTATCAAGTACTTTGTTAACTAACTGATGTGAATGAAACCAAAACAGACACAGATCCATGGCACTACATGTGAATTGGTTTGGCAGGATCTGGACAATATTTCACAGTACTGAAATGCAATGAAATAGACACGAAAAATCAAGTACCTGTCTTCCATCCAAGAAACACTATACAGGTCTCCCAGGCAAGTATCATACTCCGGTGGAGGGCTCGGGTACTCGCCAGGGCAGTATGTCCCCCAGCTGCTCTCCTCTGCATTTGACGCGGTGGTCGCATACACATTGATGTCATCCGGCAGGAGGCCCTCAAAGATGCTCCCAGATTCGCATGCTTCAAGGTAAAAGACCTAAAAAAGGTGAAAGAATACACATAAACCTCAAGCCATTGCTTCATCTATCACAACTCTGCAGAGCAGATCTGAACAAACAACTAATGATACCAGGCTTTTGTAGGTTCCAGCAGCATGCTTCTTCTTCAGGACATCTACCAGGTCATCACCGTACAGATATGGATACGTAGGCATTCCTGAAATTGTTTTGCAGAGTAAATAACTGTGCCTATTTTGATTGTACATGTATGCACTAAAATTTTATCAAATGAAACATCTAATCTGAATTAAATCAATTACGACTAGTTGCGAGTACGGACCAAGGACACCAGGACCTCCATGGTCACTGTAGAAAACAAAGATATGATCATTGGGGCCACTGTCCACAACCTTGCCGCTCCCACCTTTCACAGCAGTTTTGTTGCCAAGCAGAACAGCAAAGAAATTGTCGACACTGACCTCTCGTCCAGTGTAATCCTGCAGTTTGCAGATTAATTTAAGCCAAATGGATGGAAAATTGAGACTAAGGGTGAATAACTATCAGTATAAAGATGTTTTTGAGGCTGATATGTCAAATGATGCTGTTTTAAGGGTGAATAACTAAGGGTGAGAGAAAAACACTGTATCATGACTGATAATCGACCTGATAAGTTGAAGCAAACAGATTAATATGTTCAAGTTTCAATTGTAATTAGGTTCTCCAAGCTTCATCGTCACAAAATTGTGGTGGACCAATCCAGTTTTGTTTTTCACGACAAATATGCCAAAGACGTCAGGCTGATGAGAATATTATGCACTCTGTCATTTTCACTATAGTAGTTGGTGCTATTGATATTTTCGGGGTTAAAAATACTGTCATGATGTGACTTTTCTTTTTCACAACCGCTCCACTTAGTAGTAATGAGTAAATCTTGGAACATGTCTAACTAGTGTAAAATTCACTCAAGGAATAAAAATATGGATCACCTTTGGAACCCCAGCATAGACATCGCCACCCTGGGGATGGTTGATGATGACACCGGGCCTCGGATTCTCATAGCTATGCGCGATGTCATCGTACATGAAGACAATGATGTTCTCGTCCTTGAGTCCTCCCTTCTTCATGATCTGGTACGCGTGGCAGATGTCCGCCTGCAAGTTCCAATCCAAAAAAGAGCTTGTCTTAGCTTCCAACAAAAGATACTGTTATATTAGTAGTTAAGCTTTCTTTGTTAATAAAAACATAGGGCTGATTATGGTTCATGCCTGATTCCTGTAAACATAATCTTCGAGGTACAATATAGAAGGGGAAAAGTCATATGCTAGTAGTAGTAACTTGGAACACAAGCATAAGCTAGGTGAATGATCGATGCTCACACAATCAGACATCGAGCACATAGGAAGAACAGTATTTTGATTCCACTTAATATGAATAATCAAATTGTAATGTTTCTATGCAGGTACAAAATATCAGCACAGTATATTTGGCCTTATCATCAGTGGTTGCTGATGCCGGCGGCTGATGGTGACAAGTAGGCCCCAAAAAGTCAGAGAAGTTTCGTCTGGCCTTCCAGTTTCCCATCTGAAGAAACTGGTGAAGACAGAACAAGAGAACCGAATCCAGTTCACAAGGCCGGCGAATGAGGTGGACCGAAACGGAAAAAATCTTCCTAGTATATTACTATTATTATATCAGGTGGTGCAGGTGGAATGGACAAAACTTATTAAAGTTTTGCTTTCTTAAAGTTACCGAATGGGCAGCGAGAAATAATCTCTGAAGAAGCTTTAATTGTGGATGATCAGCTGTCATATCAAATATCCAAAACGTACTCCTGGCCCCGAATCAGGTTCTACAGGTTGCTCGAATAGATGATTTCATTCAAAAGGCAAAATCATCACGAAGGAAATCAAACCAGGTGAGCGGGACGGGATCGAGTATTAAGGACCCAAGCCGATGAGGCGGCATGGGCGATAGGGGCCTGTTTCGATCGGTCTCCGGAGACGGAGAGGAGCGGAACGGGGCGCGTATATATGTACCTGGTGGCGGTAGTTGTAGTAGCCGCTGGAGCCGGCGACGAGCACGGCCCACCGTGTCCCGACGGCGTCGTCGTCCGTTTCGTCGGCCGCCGCGCGGTCGGACGGCAGGCGGATGGTCGGCTCGAGGCGTGGGCGCGCCCACGCGGAGGAGCAGAGGCACACGGAGAGTAGCAGCAGCGCGAGGCGGAGGCGAGCGGCCACCATTGTTGCGTGGGAGGGTAAGAAGGCGAGAGTGGAATTGGGAACAAGGGAGGTTTTGGCTGGGGTCCGGGAGCAAAGCCTCCTTCCAACGTCTCCTTTTATCGTGCGCCGTAGAGTTCGCCCTGGGCCCACAAGTGGGGCCCGGCGGGAGGTGACATTTCGTATTTGTTGCGGAAGGGGCTCTACTAATTTCAACCCAAACATTCGATTGTTTCGTTTGCAGGTAGTCATATATCTCTTAGGGTCCGTTTGGATCCCTTGAATATGTGGAATTGGAATCTACTTAATAAATTAAGCTATTTAGTTTGGAATTTGAGATTCCCTAACTTTTCAAAGTTCACAAATAAGCCTATCTCAAAGGGTGTTTCGCGGTCAGTCAATGGAATTCAATTCCTATCTCCCACCCTATGAATTCAATTCCCTAGCTTTTCTAGATGCATTGTTTTTACTATGTATCTAGGCATAGTGTATAACTTAACTAGGTGTAAAGCAAAAGCAATGTATTTAGAAAAGCTAAAGTGAACTACAATTTGAAACGGAGGGAGTATCTCTTATAATAAAACAAGCTCTACTAATTCACACAAACATTCTATTGTTTTTCGTTTTGCAGGTAGTCATATATCTCTTATAATAAAAATAAAGAAATTTGCTATATCCCAGTCGCCCTAGACAAAAAAATATATCTCCTATAATAAAAAACAAAGGGATTTGCTATAGTCGATTGGGATTTTGATTTTTTTTCCCCTGGCGACGGAAATAGAATATTACGTTTATATTATGCGAACATCATAGATAACATCGTAGAAGGTCAATTCTATACTACGCCAAAATTATGACACATCGACATAGAAGATAAGTACAGATACAAATCAACAAGTTACATTTTTTACTTGTAGAACAACAAATGATAATTTTTATCTATAAGTACAATCACATATGACAAATAAACAATTTTTTTTTACTATGAAAGGATAATAGACAATGTCAAGCTATATAAGCATAAACACAGAGAACAAGCCATAATGTTCTCGTAATATAGAATCGATGTTCTATGATGTTTTTATGATGTTCTCATAATATATATGTGATATTCTGTGTCCGTTGTCTGGGAAAAAAACTAAATCCTAGGCAACTGTAGTATAGAAAAAGTGAAAAACAAAACCTCACTAGCAATTATCTTGTTATGCGAAGTATCCATATCAACATCCACTAGAACATCCCACTCATATAAATTACCGAAATCAGCATCCACGCACATATCATTATGTCTTCGTTCAAGCTATTCACATTAACAAACCCCATCATTCAACAATATTATTCATGCATAATTTCACATGTGATTCCCCGCAGCAACGCGCTCCTAGTATTATTAAGTGGTTAGATAGTTTAATTTATCCTAATTTAGTCTGTTCTAGGCATGATAGAAAGCTGAAAGAAATATTTATAAGTAGCAAATAAGTCACTAGTCCTAATATAGCAGAGCCCCCTGAATGACGATGGTAGGGACTATTGAGCTGTTTATCTGCTCTGATTGCCCAACTACAGGTACTGTGTTTGTTGGTCCTAGATTTGGTGTCCGTCTCGGCGTCTCCGTCGTTTGGCTCCACCACCATTTCACGGCCGACCGTTGCTGTCACTTGTGTGCCTGCCTACCCTCCCTACCCTACACCGGACGGACGGACGGCCGTCGGCCGGGCGGGCGGGTGGGCCTCTCTCTGCTCCCTGGACCGACCGACGAGGACCGCCGGCGACCACCAGCTGGGGCTCGATATTTCTGCTCGCAACACAGGTGTCTCTCTTCGTGGCCACCAAAACTTTTTTTTTTTTTTTTTTTGGTTGGGTGCCGTTGGGTTTTTGAACTCTTTCTTGCGAGCCTACGTCGTACCTTCTTTTTTGAGCTCTCTTGGTTTTTATGGACGTGTCAATTGATTGTCATCAACTTAATTTGGTCGTGGACGTGGACGCAGTAAAATCATTTCATCGTAGTGGTTCAATCGGCAGTTGCCGTCTGTGACCTGACCTTTTGATTACGTGTTTTGTGTTGTATGAGTCATCGATGTATAGTACAGTGCTGCTGTAGCATGTTCATGCGAATGGGATTCGTTTAGAGAAATATTTAGATTGGAGAGTTAAGGACGCTTCGTGTGTGCATACGTGCACGCTTTCTGGATGCATACTCACTCATAAAAGAATCGGAAAGGTACACCGTCGTACTTCACTACTGATTGAAAGAACATGCATGCTAGCGTAGAAAAACGGCGCCATCGCACGCTATGTCTTTTAGGAACAATTCTTCTTTTTTGCTGGTATACTCTACACCGTGAATTCACTCTTTTCGGAGTGAACTTTGCAATACTACTGTCACAGTGTAGTTTCATATCACAAAAACACACTTTTTAAAAGCCTAAGTATATTTGGAGCCAATCTTGCAAAACTATTATGAGAGTGTACTTTCAAATGTCGGTGTGGAATAAGCCGCCACCTCGCATGGCGTTGTTGTTGGCCGTCTTCTCTTTTGCTCTTCCCAGGTTCTTTGGTGCTCCCGGCGACCACGGGTTCCTTTTCCGACCGGTTGTTCCATAGTCATCGGGGCAAACCTCTTCCGCCTGTTGGCCTTGGTGCTATTGGTGGCGGACTTGTTGCTCGTCGGAGAGAGAGGGGACGCTGCCGATGTTCTTTCAACGAAATAGATGCGGCTTGGTGGATCCGAATTGTTGGATGTTGCGGCGTCTTTACATGCGTTAGGCTCCCTACACGACTCTAGCGGGCAAGGTCGACGGCCGGCGTCTCGGGGCGTCTTCGAAGCGGCGGCGTGAAGGCCGACGATTTCTTTGGAAGCCAATGGATTTTGCATCTGGGTCCTTAGTGTCCTTCTTTGCCATTTCCTTCTGTTTCCGGTATTTATCTGTAAAGGGGATGTGCACTCCACTACTACACAATTGATATTGCACAACGTTTCCAAATGATTTTCTGTGGCGGTTATTTGGAAGACCGTCACGGTTAATGTCATGATTAACCGTGGCGGTTATTTTCTATTAACCGTGACGGTCATAATATCGCCACGGTAAATCGATTAACCGTGGTGTTTTTTTTATAAGAACCGCCACCGTAAATTAGAGCCCAGCCCTCTACCATTTTGAAGCCTAATACCAGCTGCTGAGCCCAATAACACCTTCACCGTATAAAAACGAGCACCTCTCCCTTCCTAGGGTTTCATCTCACCCCTCCCTCACTTTTCTCTCCAACCGGCTGCTCCCTCACTTCTCTCCCTCCAACCGGCTCCTCCCTCACTTCTCACCCCCACAGCCTCCTCTCTTCTCTCCAGGCGGGCAAGGCACGGAAGGGCGGCCATGAGCGCCGCGGCCACGGCGGTTGGCGCGGATGATGCCCGGCGGATCTCACGGGGCGGCGGCCACGGCGTGTAGGCGGCGGCGGAGCTCGAGGCCACGGCGGCGGCCTCCTTCCTCCACCACCTGGCGCGAAGCGGCGGGGCTCGAGGCAGCCACGGCGGCGGCCTCCTTCCTCCGCCACGGCGTGCGGCGGCGGCGGAGCTCGAGGCCACGACGGGCTCAAGGCCACGGCGGCGGCCCTCCCCGGGGTCGGCGGTCGGATCCGGGCTCGGCGGCGGCGGCCCGGTCCGGGCACGGATGCGGGGTTTTTGCTTTATTTTATTATTATTTTTATTTATTTACCGTGGCGGTTTTTTGGTCCCAAAACCGTCACGGTTAATCCAACTATTTTCGGCGACCCTAGCTGCGGCGGGCGGTTTTAAAACCGTCACGGAAAATCAAAAAAAGTCCGCCACGAAAAATCGAATACGTAGTAGTGCTCTTTTTCCAAATTTAATGAAATCCCCTTCCTTTTCGCAAAAAAAAATCTCAAATTTCTCCACGAGGGCCTCCGAAAGTGAGCCAATGTAGTTTTGCGTAGTACACTAATCTTTCGAGGTGCATCAGCAAAGCAACATAAATTGTATTTGATCTGAGAATATAGTATAGAGCAGAGAATATAAGCCATCGTAATATAATAACTTTTGATTCATATACATGTATAGCCGCTGGTTTGATTTGAGTAATTGTCGTTTTTTATAAAAAATTGAGTAATTGACCTAGCTCGCCAAAGTCCAGATCCAGACACACAGATCTTGATCATTTTACCAACACCGTTGGTCATGCAACTCTTATTTGAAGCGACGGTTCCCCGTTCAGGTGCCTGGCACAGCCTAGGCGACAATAGCCACTGCCACGTGGCTCGCAGAGGGCCGCTAGTTTTTAGTCTCCGGTGACGGGAGGGCGTGTCGGCGACCGTACTCTCCGGTGATCCAAATCCGAATCGGACAGCGCAACCAGTTCACCAGACCGCTGTGCTGTGCAGATATTTTCTCTCTGATCTGTCCTCTAGTAGAGGATTCCTCACCATTCGGGGCTACCCACAGTTCTGTGCGCAGCAGCTGGCCGGTGGGCCCAGATCCACACCACCACCCCATGCACTACACTGCCCCTACGGGCGTCGGAAGGAATCGCGGGTTGCCTTTGGAGCGTCGCTTTCCTCGGGGGCAGCCGCCTCTCAGTTAAACGTCATCCGCGACATCATCACTGGAATCCTCTCATCAACAGCTTACCGGTTGGGACAACGGCGACACTTTTTTTAAATGACACAGTACAAACTCGGACGTTCACAACACGTACGCACACTCACCCCTATATGAACACACATACGCAAACCCTACCCCTATTCTTTTAAGAAACTCCAATATGGCTAAACATAATAGCCATATTTCATTGTTTAGCTATTTTGTAAAATAAGAAGAAATCTTGCTAGTGTTATCCAAAGAGGAAAAATTGTTCTTACTATTTTTTTTTTTTTTTTTGAAACGAAATTTGTTGTCACTTTGTTAGTGAGGATCTAAAATAGGGGCTTGCTAATAAATCCGCTAACTAATGGTCTATAAGTGGAGGTACCGCCAATTCGTTCATTAGTTCGCGAAGGGATGCTAATATATGCTCTATCCAACCACCTATTAGCAGATGGATCCAAATAGCACCTTTCCATAGCTAGTTACTCCCTCCGTCCCATGGACTTTTTTGACTTTTTTGAACTTCATGTTTGACCATCCGTCTTATTTAAAATATTTATGCAAATCATAAAATAAATTAATCAATATTCAAGTATCTTCATTGATAAAATAAGTCGTAACAAAATAAATTATATTTGTGCAAAAAATTTGAATAAGACGAAGCATCGAATAAGATGGCACGGAATCCAGGGTGACAAACTCAGTGGGACGGAGGGAGTACTCCTTACCTCTACGAAAACATGTAACTATGGGTTGCGTGTCGGAAAAAGTAGTTCACGTTTGACCAATTTTCTAGTGAATAATTTACATTTATGGCTCCAAATCGATTTATGATGAAAATCCATTTCGTAACTAATCTAAGGTATATATATTTGATATTATAAATATTGATATTTTTTTTTATCTATAATTGATCAAACTTAAGATACTAAAATGTGACAATGTGCTAGAATTGTATGTTTTCCTGCACAGAGGGAGTACTCCCTTCATCCCTAAATTCTTGACGTTGGGAGGAGTGGGAGCGGTTATCAAGGTGGGTGCCAAAAGACTCGCGCCCCCTACTATCAATCATTCGACCCCAATTTTGTGCGGTTGAGTGGGAGGGATGAGATCGACGGACGGGCGTTGGGGGCCGGTCTTTGGCCTCTTGCGTTCTTCGCATGCCTACGCCTAGTACTAAAGATAGCCAACGTCAAGAAATCAGGGACATGTTCCTGTAGCTTCCGCGACCACAAATTAGGGATGGAGGGAGTAACTATTAATATTAGTGGATCCAAACAAGGTCTAAGTTGTCCTTTCATGGGCGCATACCAAGATGGGAATCTTTAAAAAGGGTCATCCCAGTGACTTCGAAATGTTTGTGTTAAAATATCCTATCATGCATGGGAACCCTTTCATATTCTTGATGTTAGCACTCACGTGCTGAAAGGTCCCGGGTCGAAGGCAACTCGAAGGAAGTTGCTCGCTAATGGCTAGAACGTTCCTCTTCTAAAATCATAGTTATTTGTTTGTAAATTTGTTGGGCTTAAAAGGCTTTGTGGGGGCAATTGGTTCGACGACATTGACAATCACAAAGGTGGTCGTTCGCCATTAGACGGGAGGAGGCGGTGGATCGAAACCTACTTAGGTAGGGATGATGATGTGGAAAGGAGGTAGTGGCGGGAGATGCCGGGAGATGGCTGCCATAATCACGGCAGGGTTGTGTCTAACTTGATGGTGCTAGCACTAGTGCGATGATAGAACAAAGGTCGTCTAGGGCAAGCAGAGGGGCACGTAGACAACAAGTTGGAGGAAGAAGAAAATACGAAGCCTTTTTTACCAAAGTTAGTGGGGAAAACCCAACCCATTTTTTGTATTTTTTTTATTTCACACCTGTTTTATTCACTCCCACCGGGAGTTGAACTCAAGCATGCTAGATGATACTCAGGTTCTCTAACCATCGTTTCGCACAATACAAATGCCTTTGGATTCGCATAATACAGAAGCCTGTGGATGGTGATTCAAAAGGTGAAAGAGGAAATCAGGTGACAACAAACTCCTTTACCCCGAGTGAGTGGATTCCCTTCTTATTGGTGGGCTCATGTTAATGTTCATTAATCTAGCATACAATTATTCATCTACATATGCACGTCCCTCTCGTGCAGTAGCAGGGGGAACACCAGAATGATATTTCTATGCAAGAAGACAAGAATCTCGAGAAGGCAATATCGACATGCCATTGAGATTTCAAGCGCCGTATTCTTGGTCAATTGCGTGCTTTGTTGCCTCCATTTTGCCATTGGTGGACCATTTTGCCATTGGTGGGCTCGGAGGCTGCATAAGCATGTCCGTGTAGCGTGATATCTCACCTTTCAGCATTGCGTGTTGTTTGCTGCACTGCAATAGACCCCCTAGCTAGTGAGACAACTGATCAGGACTCAATTAAGGTGGAATTAGTGGACGCATCTACAACGGGCCCTACATGCCAGCCACACATAGACACACACAGAGAAAGGATGATTCCACCACAGCGTGTGGCTGGCGACCATTTCCTGATTCCTCCTCGCGGACGGGACGGGATTGCTTGCGAGATTCCTCCACTTGACTGCCGAGACTGGCCAATCCGACAAATGACGGCAACTGACAAGGACAGGGTTTGAAGAAAGAGGGAAAGAAACTTGGATGGTAACGCCGGTTATTGATGGTACTTCCCTCCGTTCCACGATTTGCAGTCTTTTTAACTTATATAAATGTGTTTGGACTCGCTTCGCCTTATTCAAATTTTTATGTAAATTATAAAACAAACAAAACGTCATTACAATATTTTTAGTGATGTAATAAGTCATAACAAAAGTGATAATATTTATTAAAAAAGTTGAATAAGGCGAGAGGCCAAACACGCTTTTATATCAAAAAATGCAAAGATCGCGAACGGATGAGTAGATGAAATGAGAGCCGTCATTCAGGTGATTAAAATACTTAGAAAATAAGTCGACGAGCTGTCGCGGGGCCAATCGTTGATCGCGATAGCTCGCCTTGGCCCCACTTTCCTGTGTGTTGGTTGTGTGCTGGTCCTCAGCTCCAAACCTGTCCCAATTTTTCTTTTTGGTGATTTCTACGCTATGACAACGATGCCTTTCGCGCTAGTTTATCTTATCAGCCTCAGGGGTTCACAAGTCACCAATGTCCACTGGCTGATTAAATTACGTAGTAGAAGAGTAAACTTCTCGCTATCAGTGGGTTGAGTGAAGAAGGGTGCTTAGTAAAGGTGGATGTGGATAGCGGCAACCATCTGCCCAGAAAATGGGGAAAATCAAAGGACTCAAACATGATTTACTCCAGTATTACGAAAGGCAATTTCCTCAAACCATTATCACAAGAATTCCACTGAATTTCAGCCCCGTTGCCTCCATGTTTGTAAGTTCCGATGCCTCCAGGTTTATTGTTTCCTTTCATTTTGTTCCTGAGATCGTCAGGGGCTGGATCTCACAGTTAAATTTAACTGCCCAGACCAAACAATAGCATTGAGATGCACCATATAATTTCAGGGGAAAGAAATGTTGCTCCTCTAATTTTCTTTAGCTTGATTTTCGTATCGTGCGGCTCATATGTACGTGCTGCTTGATTTTGTTTTTTTGGAACATAATGACTACACCATAGGAAAATTGATACGGAGTAGGAACTATGATATGCTTTGGTACCTGAACAGCTTTGTCACCAGCAACAAGGGAAAACGTGTCCCAGTCAATGAATATAGCCGAGTATGACAGCTTTCTGCACTGCAAAACGTCTGGATGCAATGAACTCCCTTCGGTGCTTACTTGCGACGAAGAGGACCGCGTGCTTCCAGGTACCATCAACGATTTAAGGAGATAAAAGGACAAATAGATGGACACATAATTATGAAGGCTAACATGCAACAAGATTCTACAAAACTGGTCAGAACTGTACGCGTAGGAATCTTATGTGTTCGAATATATGAGGACTCAAAAACTTATTGGATGATACTTATCAAAAAAAGATCCTGTGGCTGGTGGTGGTTAGTGTAAGTTCAATCATAGAGTCCCCACCATTCAGCTAAACTTAAGTTGAATATCTTAAGATAAAACTGACGGCTAGCATAAGAAAAATACTCGGGCTCTCTGCCTCAAAGCTAAAATCGATTGTACAGCAGCTATCTGTTCATGTCACTGTTTATCACTTCGTGCCATAGACGCAACTCTAAAAAGGACATCCTATATAACCATCAGCAAATAAATTGTCAAACTGAAGCGCGATTCTTTCTCCAAGTTCACCTCAACACTGGCACCAATTTAGTGATAAAGACAAACAACTTGAAGCCTTTCAATAGAGATAACAGATAAACATTGAATGTCTCAGCATGGCTACAATTTACCTGGGCTGCAAAAGAAAAGGAGTTTCAGAAGTTATAGTTCCTAGTTTCACATGACAATCCTACAATAACAGGACTATAATAACAATTCATCCTAAAATGAAAACAGGTTACAAACATATTTCCCCACTTTTTTAGGACAAAAACCACATGTCTGATACTCTGCCCGTACGTACAAGGTCAAATCAATCTTCAAAGCAACCTCTCTTCTCCAAACTAATCAAGTGATCCCACTGTTTTTAAAATATACAACGTTTAGGACAAGCTAGCTAATTCATTTTTATATATATGTAAACGGACAGAATACTAGTTCAATAATGGATGGCAGCTTGTGTTGCTTACAATCAGAACTTATAGTTCTGAAAATATTGTGCAATTATTAACTAATATTAGCTGACATAGCTTCCCGTGAGATGCAACCTATGCAGGAACTGGTATTTTACTTCACAAAAACACAGTGCATTGGATCGGTGCAGCACATGTTCCTTTCTTTGGAATCTTAGATGGCCAATATGTTATTTTTCTTGTATCCTTCATTTGTCTTTTGATTCTTATTATTCTTTTTTTTTAGGAATATGTGTGTACTTCTATCAAACTTTTCATTGGGATACGATTGGCCAGTGCAACAAGGCAGCAGGCAGATGACAGCTCATGTTCAGAATAAAATGTGTTTTAAAGTTTGATCAAAGCATGTTATTTGGTTTCAGTTCAAATAGTTTAGTGCTAGTATAGGAAAAAAAAAAAAAAAAACTTGTCTGCATTGGACCGTCTGGTAAGTGGTAACCCTTCTTACATTCATTGCTCAGGAAACTGTTAAGTGTATGTTCAAGACGCATACAATACCTTATACAATTGTCAACAAACCTAAATCTGCATGCTGCTGTATATAGGTACAGTGACCTAAACCAGGTTGAATGCAATATGCAAAATCCTCTAAAATCAAATCAAATTGTATCTGCTTTAGATGTATGGAAATGTAACATCCCGCCTTCGCCTTCCAGAGGTTTATCTAACATGCTAGGGCCGCTAGGTATCTTCCGTCAGTCCGGGTGATCAACCCCGCAGAATCCTCGTCCGCGCGGCGGTTCCCGTGTGATACAATCCCGCGGGGAGATCCACACTGTTTTCCCCTAACGCCTTTCGGTAACCACTTAACAAGTTAAAGACCTCGACCGACTAGAGCCGATTGCCACATGTGACACCCGCTTTCCAAAGCCGCACCGCATGACCCTTCCGAGGGCGCACGCGCACACATACCACCTTGCTTACACTTTCGCCCTCGCCGTGTAAAAGGGTTAACCCGAAGGTGATATGGTTTGTAGACAAAGGCTTATAAGTTGACTCTACCCTTGCTAAACTAGCAAGGTGGTACTAAATATGTCTTGCGCAGCCCCATCGGGCCACATCCTTATTGGGCCGGGTGTTACAAACACCCCCCTCAAAGGACTCCGACGTCCTCGTCGAGCGCCAACTTAACCAAGACCTCCCCTCTTGGCACACGCACGTGCGCCCGGTCGGCAAGACATGCCATGCCGTGCACTCCGCGAGCTACACGCATAATGAACCCCATGTCCGAACATCCGCCCGCACGCCCGTCGCGGGCCGAAGGTCGGCTCGATACCATTTGTAACACCCCGCCCTCCAAAGCCGCACCGCACGGCCCTTCCGAGGGCGCAAGACGCTGTGACACATACCACCTTGCTTACACTTTCGCCCCTCGTCGTGTAAAGGGTTAACCCGGTGATATGGCCGGGAAGGCAAAGGCTTATAAGTTGGCTCCACCCTTGCTCAACTAGCAAGGTGGTACTAAACATGTGCGGCGCGAAGACTCATAGGCCCCTATGGGCCACATCCTTATTGGGCGGGTGTTACATACACCCCCTCTCAAAGGACTCGACGCCCTCGCCGAGCGCCAACTTAACTGTGACTCCCCTCTTGGCACACGCGACCGTGCGCCCGTGGTCGGCACATGTGCCATGCCGCACTCCGCGAGCCTACACGCGCAATGAACCTCCATGTCCGCACCTTCGCCCGCACGCCTCGGCCGGCGCGAAGGGCGTCGGCTCGATACCATTTGTAACACCCCGCCCTCCAAAGCCGCACCGCACGCCTTCTTCCGAGGGGCGCCGCGACGCTGGCACACACAAGACTCGTTACACTTTTCGCCTCGCCGTAAAAGGGTTAACCCGAAGGTGATATGGCCGGAAAGCAAAGCTTATAAGTTATTCCACCTCGCTTTCAACTAAAGAAGCGCCAGATTAAAATAACACGTTAAAGACTCATAGCCTCACCGCCACATCCTATCGCTGGTGGGTGTTTACACCTCAATAGTACTGCTACTAGTACTATATATGCAGTGCTCCATCTCAATCAGGTGGACTGACTCCTCGGAGGATAATGGATTGGATTGGATTGGCATCATTTAATCAGGGCAGCTAATTAAAGAGACGTCAAGACTGGAGAAGCGACACGTAACGGCTCTGAACCGGCAACACGTATCCATCCCTTTCCTTTCCTCTCTGCCCGCCGATGGAGTCGAGTCGCATCGCATCGGATCAGAGCGGCGGGCCTCCGCCGAGCATTTGATTTGATTTTTGGACCACCCGGCCGGCGGCCATCGGCGTCGGTCCATTGGCCGTATGCGAGTTATGCGGGCGGCCCACGGCCTCGTGGCCTCGTGGGGATATGGGGGCCCAGCCAAGCCAGCCCCGGTGAGCTGAGCCCTCGGCGCCAATCGCGGCCGTCGCGGTCCCGCTCGCGCCGTATCACACGTCGGATCGGACGCCGACGCCGCCCGTCGCCGTCGCGCGGGGGGGGGGGCTGGCCCAGGCGACGGATCCCGATCGGCTAACAGGCCTCCGCCGCAGCTTCGACCGCCGCCGATGTGAAAGTGAAACCACGTCGCGTCGGACTTTGTTCATCCTAGTACCAATGAGGAAATTTCCCATCCATCCCCAGGCCAGAGTTGCGTCTACTGTCGTGTGGATGGATATTCTGACAGCAGCCGCCATTCCTTCCTCAGTCTCCACAAACAATCTGACTGACACTCCTACTCCACTGTGCTTGTGCTGTGACCCTGTCACGGCGTACGCTGCCTGCCTGTGCGTGCGATGCTCGAAAACTCCCGTGCACGCTGCCCACAGGAACCAAAACACGGAGTTGGAGAGGAGCCGGGAGCTGACTAATAACGATCGAGAAAATTGGTACTACTGTACATTAGACAGCGGTGTATTATCACACGAGGAACAGTGAAACAGGGGGTGGTGGTCCTCATGGGACGACGTCACGTACCCATCATCCTCCGTGCCGGTGCCCTGGTCCATCCGGTTTGTTGCCGAGTCCAAATTTTTGGCCTCTGAGTATCTAGTTGAGTTGATGGATGATCTCCTCTGTTTCTCCCTCTCCCGTGGGTCCTTCAATGACTTTTAGCCGGATAATATCCACAGGCAGAGCATAGCTATAGCTAGTTTTGTTCCCAGCTCTTGCGTTGCCATCGCGCATTCAAAGCAAGATCTCCAAGCCAATCTTCCGCAACTGACCTAACGGTGGTGGTAGGACAGCTCCGGTTCCAGTTCCTTCTTTTGGTGGTCACCCTCCTTTAGCAGCCGGAGGACCAGGTGACCTAATCAATGCGCCACAATTACAACGATCGTTACCATGTTTAATGCACAGGTGAGAGGTGGGAGATTAAATAAAGAGTCAAATCCAAAACATGCTTCCGCGTCCTGACGCGTTAACTGAAAGCCAGAAACGAGAGTGTAACCATATGGCTAGTTGACAGAGCAAGCACAACACTGACATAAAGCCAAGTTGAAATCCTTATTATTTTTTGTTTTCATGATTCACGGAAGGACAAGAGATCCACATACACATTTGTTTTGTATATTTCCCCCCTTTTTGCGTTCAAAAGTTATGAAGCAGTTGAAACATGGGTCACAAAGGGTAACATACTAACATCTCTAGAACTCCAGCATTCGGCCTCTGAAGATGGCCTCAGCTTTCCTGACTTCCTTCACTGGTCCAATGATGAACACCTACATTTAGCGCACAGATAAAAACAGGATCAGTAACAAAACTGAAATATGTTCAGTCAGATTTGTTGCTGCACAACGATTCGTGCTTATATTAACTAAAGACGACGGACCACTATACAATGTCTATGTAGTAGTTAGTAGTGTGATCTCATAGTCATATCTTACAATAACACTACCAACAAGTGGTTTCAAGCAGTTATCGGCTAGTGAGTGCATACAGCTGGAAATGATTCAAGGCAATGATCGAGATATTTAGTGGCTTGTATCACGTGCAAATGAGATCGAAAATTTTCATCTGACAGTGAAATTATTATATTATTATAAGAGAATATGATAGGCAGACTGACAGTGAAAACAAAGGTTGGAAGGGAACTAAAACCAATCTCCGCAGGGCAAAACAAAAGGTAAAAAAAAAAAAAAAAAGAGAGAAATATCTGTGCAGAGCCCACCAATGCATTATTCAAACAAAGGTTGGATCACATACCCTGTCTGGAGGCCCCTTGGCACCACCAATATGGATTTCAACACTGCCCACAGGAACCAAAAACCGAGAGGATTAATGAAGTTTAACGGCATAGAGGATGTCATGTTTAAGAAATCAGACTCAAGATGTTTACTTGCAAGATTCTTTCACAGCCATTATCGTTGACCCCTTTCTGCCAATAACTTCGTCCCATTTTCCCAGGAGGCACATCTAAGACTGACAGGATATCAGCTTCAGGAACATAAACATCAGCTTCAATGTCATCTATCACAAACATGAAACGTCAATCAGCACAACGCTCTGCAATGTCAACATACTGATAAAATTGAAACTCTTTGTTCAAAGAACTAACAGATGCAATGTAAACATATCCGTGCCATGATAGTGAGGAATTATATCTAGGACCCAACTAGGTTATCAAAAGTTACAAGATTTATAAAACTTCGGGCCTACAATGTCAACTATGGCTGTTCAAAACCAGTTTTGCCAACCCATGAAAATGTGATTTGATCCAGCAGCCAGCTGCCTCTGCTGCAGCTATTCGCTGCCAGTGTCATGTACATTGCTATACACAGCGAGCAGTAAACCCGTATTACAATAACAGCCATACATTTCACATTTTATGAAAGACTTGAAACAAAAGGTAAAATGGATTTAGTATGTGGCAAGCTTGTTAATTTCAAACAGAAAGGTACAAAATCTTATATATACTGACCAGGGACAGGAGGAAGAGGTGACCAATCTGCAAACTGGCTGTCGTTTAAGCAAAAGCACCTACAGTACAGCTCACTGCGAACTGCCAGGCGCCATAAAGATACTTTTGCTTAACTTTTCCATCATGTTCTCATAGATATTGAGAAGGAAGCGGACATCATCTGTGGCAGCTCGAACCATCATATCAGACAAGGGCCTAATTGTCCAAAAGTTAGGGTCCTGAAATCCATCAATTAATATTATTTGACAGCTTTCCTCAGGAAGATATATGCTACCAAAAGTTCAAAACAACAGAACAGCTCACGGCAAAACATTATCATAGAAACTAAACATGACATTTCTTATCCACGAGGATGTTCTAAATAGCAGGTTGCTGACCTGCCTTAGAAGGGTATGGACTTCTTCCTTTTTTCAGGATATTGTATGCCTACATAAAGCAGTACCACAGTATCACACCATATGGACAATCAAACAATAAAAACATAAAATAATGAGGAATTCAATGCACCACATAATACACCAAAACGAGAGTACACAGAGCATAGGGAGCAGGATTAACAGATATGATGTTTGACAGTAACAGTAACAGTAACAACACGTTTTTTGTTAAAAAAATATGAATGATGGAACCAATATCATAGGTATCTAGCTGGGCTGCATGCACCTGTGAAATTAGGTAGTAAAGAATTTTGGCTCAACAAACATGCCAGCACTATCACTTTGCTGAAACAAGCAGATCAAGATCAACCATAGGTTACTCACAGGTTGATAATACATAGTTAAGTCTACATGCCATGCACTGAGTGACTATTGTGACGATTTGGAAACTTGCAGCGACCATGAGATACTACTTGCTACTCCCCCATTCCAAAATATAGATCATTTTAGTTTTGTCCTTAGTCAAATTTTTCTAGGTATGACCAAATTCATAGAAAAATACACCAAAATCTACAAATCAAATTAGTTTAGTTATATCTGTTTCAAAGGCATCACCTAGGCATCCAGGTTTACCAAGGTTGCTTTGGGGGTCTAGTTACGCCTTGTGGCCTAGGCGATAAGGCATGCCCAGCTCGCCTTGCTGGCTTGGAAACCATGATTATATCCACCATGAAATATGTCTTGATGGTGATTTTTTTTTTTTTTTTTTTTTTTTTTTTTTGTATCGTAGATGCTAATGTATTTTTCTACAAACTTGGTCAAAGTTAGAGAAGTTTGACTTAGGACAACTAAACTGATGAATATTTTTTGAACGGAAGGCGTAGTTAAAACCAAAGAGCTCACTCATAATCAAACGATCACTATTGCACTACCACCTGCTGCAACTTAGCATAGTCTACATCTACCACATTATGTTGCCCATTGCTGCTACTAGATCTAGATCTAGAGCAGAGCACAGAGAAAGAGGATGGAGAGGAAGAGAGAAGGGTGAAGTAGGACACGGCGGAAGGTTGGAAGAATAATGAAGACTAATAAGTTGTCAATACTTGATGATGATGGCTGCCAGCAGCAAGGCCTGAAAAAAAGTGAAGAGGGATGGTGGCAATGGTTGCAACACACAAGAATTCACAAGAGTTGATGATAGGAACTTGCATCAATGGAGGACAAGTGATTCCTAAAGGGGCCAATGGGCTATTTTCTGGCTTTCACTTCATATGTGTTGGTCTAGGAATTTCGGATTCACCATAGCTGCACCGTTATTGGGTTCTACCAGTCCTAGATGGCTTGTTGTAATGATGTGGGACTAACTGAGCTGTTGGAAATTGGAACTGTGTGTCAAGCCTTGACACAGTCACACAGCTTCGCCTCGCACTCAAGATGGTCGTCGACCTTCCGTCAAAGGCCCCAGTAGGACTACTTCGGCAGGTTGGTACTTGATATCCCCAAACAAAAGATTTAATACAGCTAAGATAGGATTGAAAGCACATGATGCCTGATTTCTGCTGTTATTATATTTGAAATTTGATTAAAAAATACAACAATCGAATAAAAACACCATCTTGGTTTGTTATATCACACAAAAAATAGAAAGCATTGTAATCATATTTATACACTGAGTATACAGTAAGGCACACCAAGCCTCCAGACTACTAAATCACTTGACAAGAATTATGGCCAAACACTTGCAATAGATTCCATTGTATATAACACAAAGGCATAAAGCATACGCACATTGCACATAGGTCACACTTAAGCAAAAGCTGCACAGATTTATTTATTTTTATTCAGGACTAAGTTTTGCCATATAAAGTGAAAATTGCAGTGAATAAATGTACCATAGAAAATATGTAAAAAAAAGTCTGGTAGCATTCATGAAAACGCATACAGATCCAGAGTATAGGACATACCACAGAATCGTTTATCAGCAAGAAGGTGGACAAAAGATATGTAATTGTAATCCTCAGGTGTCTTCTTTTTTCCTTCCTGCTCCTGCTCTTGTATCAGCGAATAAGCGATCTGCACAGAATAATAATAGTAATTTAAGCCTTTCTTTCTTGTGGAGAATAACCACAGTATTGTACCTAGTACTACAGAGAACACTCTAGAAAGGAGGACGCCACACAAGTACTTATGCAGAGTACAATGTCCCTAACTCATGATAATGCTAAATTCTAAAGCTTTGAGCGAAGAAGAGAACACGATCATAGATTTATAGTACAGAGAAATTAACACACTTATGAAAATCACTAGAAATTGTTCCTATAGAGCAAGTAAATATATGTGGTGATTACCTGTGTATCCATCACATTATGCAGTTTGATGCCAAACTGAAAATACAAAGCCTGCAAAAGTGATGAAGTCTAAACTAGTTAGTCAAGTTTACAATCTCCTAAAAAGGACAAAAAGAAAACATAGCAAGCTAAAAGTTCTCAAATGCATAATTAGGCACCTCGCTGTCCCTTTTACAATCATGAATAACTTTGGTGATATGATCAGACTCAAGTGCGGGCTTACAAGCTTGAATAAGTTCTTTTCCACCCTCAATAGCATCAACTAGGTAAACAGCATCAGGGAATGCAAGCTGCGATATAAAGACAACCAACAAAAAGTATCTCACATCAGGATCTTAGATGTAAAGAGATGGACACTTTAGGACAACCTCAAGAGCAAGATAAGTATATATAAAAGTCAGATTAGATGAAAAAAAGTAGGCATATTAAGTCTAGGTGCATGAAAAGATACGTTTAAATGTGACCCGTGAATTCAAAGTAATGAAGGATAATTTCGAGCAGAATCAATTCATGGAAAAAATGAAGGCCATTGAAGGAAATGAAGTAACATTTTAGTCCAATTATAGGAAAAATGCATGGCTGCCACATACAGAGTGATGTCACAATCATGAAACAAAATCCTATAATACAACATCATGCCTGATAAGGTTTAGTTTTGCTCACCTGCATAATACAGAGAGCACCATTGCGACAGAGATCAACACCTTCACAGTCAAATCCAATTACCAACTTCTGGGCAGCTGAGGGTTCAAGAAACTTCGACTGGGAGTTGACCAGGTTTGGTAACAATGTGATAAGGGGGCATGGTAATTCTGGGTTATTATCTGCAAGAGAACTCAAGTGATCAAAACAAAGCAGTTAAAATAGTTTCATGGTGCACATCTGTACAAGAACCCCAAATCAAGGGAAAATTATAAGGACAAAAGCAGTTCCAAGTTCTGAGCAAGATAACCGATCCTAGCGAGCAAAAAAAAATCTACCAGGAAAACACATAGGTAGCTAGATGCAGCCAATTTCACTGCCAAACTATTAAGTCAATGGGTAAGGTGCATGGGAATGGAACCACAAGAACCCCTTGTTCCAGAATTTCTGGTACAATGCAGATACACAACTAATTCCCTATCAATGCTAAAAAGAGTACTGATGAAGTAGCAAGCACTTATTAGCAGGTAATTATCACAAGCACTAGGATATCTAGGAATTATTTGCACAATACAAAACTATTGGCAGTTCAAGACCACAAGTATTTCACTCAGAACTATCGGCATTCACTCCATGAAGTCGTCCTGCAATCCCACCCCAAAAATTCCAGTCCTAGAGCAACCCGCACGAGGTGGCTAGCTGAGCAAACAAAAGCATCTGCATACCAGCATTACGAGCCCTAAAACCCTAAGATTAAACCATGACGCAAAACGCTCCAACAAAATACAGCAAGGTAGAAGCTAAAGTACAAGTACACAAGGACTAAACGAACTCCCAGAACCCTAAAAGCAGCGGACGCCGATACGGCACCTCGAGCGCAGACGCAGGGGCTCGCCTCGCGCGGGCGCAGCACTATGAGCGCGAGTCAGGGGGCACTTCAAGCGAAACGGAGCAGCGGGCAGCAGGATCGCAGCGACCTTGACCCGCCACAATTTATACCGCGAGCAGAGCAACACTGGGAGAGCCGAGCCACCAGGAGGATGAAGAGAGAGAGAAGGGGGGAGGCAGAGGCAAGTGCCGCACCTGAGGGGCGTCGGCGTCCGCGGCGACGGCGACGGCGGCGGGGTCGAGGGGCTCGGAATGGTGGGAGGCCATCCCGATCCCCTCACGATCGCTCGCACGGGGAGGGAGGCAGGAGGAGGCGGGCGCACCGGCGACGGAGAGGAACAAGGACGAAAAGGGGGACGAACACGAGGGGTGCGCGGCTGTACTACTGTATAGTCGCCGCGCCGGTGCTTCGGCGACGGTTTCTGGCGTGTTCCGCGGCTGTCGTCGTCGATTGGGCTTGGGCCTGGTCACTCATTGCGTGAGCTCTACCGGCAGCCCAATTTGTGATGCTGATGCAGATGCGC
Source organism: Hyparrhenia diplandra (assembly GCA_015847255.1). Lineage (NCBI taxonomy): Eukaryota > Viridiplantae > Streptophyta > Magnoliopsida > Poales > Poaceae > Hyparrhenia > Hyparrhenia diplandra. The sequence goes on from JADLZK010013142.1 coordinate 126,935, forward strand.
GGCGCCTATGGTGACTTCGGAGAATCTCCAGATCGCCGGCCGGTTCGGTCGCCCGGAGGTGCTTCATAGGGGTAGGGTTTCAAAGACGTGTGTTCATAGGGGTGAGGTGAGCGTCGCGTGTTATGAGTGTCTACGTTATACTGTGTAATTCTCAAAAAAAAAATCTTTGTGGGACACTCTGAACTATCTCTAAATTTCTTTTTTAAAAAAAAAACTGAAAATACCCTAGAGCAAAGCTTCCAAAACATAGATTAAGCTCTCAAGAAATAGAAAACTATTCCAAAAATATAAATCCAAAACATTCTGATTGATATCTAAAAGTGTTTTAGAACCTTTCGCAAAATATTCTAATTATTAAACCTCTTCAACTTTAATTGAGATTCGAGTTTATAGAAAATGCATAAAAATCTATATCATCAGTTGACAGTGAGAAATAGACAAGGCTGAAGGACTCCATAATGACATTTCTGGTTTCATGAGGATCAAGAAAAATATTTGGATCACCGCATCTGGAGTCCCGAGGACAAATATTAAATGGTTTTCTGCCGAGTCTGCCACATACAGCCTAGCTGGTTTCCCAAATCGGCTAGGCTGATTTCCATCCGATGGGTCGGTCGGCATGCTCAGGCCTGACAAATGGAACTGGACATGATAGTTTTTTCTCATATTCCGAGGCTGGTTGAAAGCCCTATGTTTTTTTGGAAAATTATATGACTACACAACAGTTTTTTTTTGACACCAAAGAAAAGAAGAAGAATAAAATCCATAAAAAGTTCCTAACCAAAAATGTGATTTCTAAAGATTTTGTTGTAATTCTTGAATTCAGAGTAAATTTAACATTTTTGGGACTGTAATGTCGGATGAAAATTTCTATTTTTAGGATTACAGTAACTATAAGGAGTTTATTCTGTTTATGGCAAACCTATTTTATTTTACTATTAATATGTGAAAAATATAAAGTAAAAAAATAACATGCATATCAATCTCTACAATATAACAATCATGCGAGATATTTACGGAACAAGTCATGCTGCAGTGGCAATGATGATCCATGATTAAATTTTAATAGATCATAGTAAAAAACATCTTGGGCGTGTTTAGAGCCCAAAATTCCTTCCCAAATTTCACTATGCAAAAGAAGATTCTCCATCACATCAAAATGCGGCACATGTATCGAAAGACTCAATGTAGGTAAAAAAAATAAAATAATTACAGTTTAGATGTACATTCTTGAGACGATTCTTTTGAGCCTAGTTACGCCATGGTAGGATAATATTTACCACTAACAAACAAAACGTCTTTAAAGATAACGATGTGACATGCATGTCCCATCCGTCCAAAAATTTTGGCCAAAATTTTGGGTGCTAAACACACCCCTTGTGAGTTGCAAGATATTTAGCTTTCATTATAAAATAACTATATTGTTTTCTTTAGAAAATTATATGACTGCACACTCATAATTATTTGATAGTGAATTTCACATCGTGGACACTATGTGTTGGTTAAGATGATGTCTATTTATATTTTATAACATAGTACTAGTACGTAGTAAGTATAGTGTCGTTGCAAGGTGAATTAAATGCACAAGTTGATTAGATTTGTTGTCGTGGAACACATTTGCAGGTTAGTGTTAGGGCCTGTTTTTGGTTCCCATGGGACTAGAGACTAGAGACTAGAGACTAATTTTTAGTCTCATTTAGTCCCTAAATTACCAAACATTAGAACTAAAGACTAATTTTTAGTCTCAATTAATCCCTATTTCAATAGACTCTTGGAAAAGACTAGGGACTAATTTTTAGTCCCATTTAGTCTCTAGTCCCTAGTCCCCACGAATCAAACATGCCCTTAGACATGACAACGGCACTTTCGCATTTTTGTAAATATATCACACTAAAAGATGTTACTATTCAATGATAACTGGTGTGTCCGATAATAGTGAGACACGCTTGTGGTGGCCTGATAAATATCAAGTAGTGTTAGCTGAAGCTCACATATAAAATATTTTTTGTTTCAACATAATATGAAGAAGTAAAGAGTCTGTAACATCCCCGATTTTTCACGAAGGGAAAATATTATTGAATTGAATAATAATGTAAAAGTCCCATAAGATCACTCCATCACATTATTATTTACAAATCAATATCATAGCCATACATCGTATATTTACATCATTACAAAGAAATACAACTCACGGGACTCACCTAATACAAGATTAACCTAGCGGAAGCGTAACTTCGAGATCTCGGGGTACACGTAGAGCGTTGACGAGTGAAGGCTCCTCCTTCACGGGCTCCATCAGAGTCGGCGTAGAGATTGGCGGAAACAATCTTCTTCTTCAGATCTAAGCTTGAGCGTAGGAACGAGACCACCTAATCCTTCTATTTCTTTGCGAGAGACGGGTAATGCACACCGCTAGATATGTGCAGGCCATGGTAAAACACCGAATGAGCTTTGGTGGAAAAATAGAAAATAAGGGATCTGGGCGATCCTAGTATTTGGTCGTGGTTTGCATCCTTAGCGCATGCCGCAAGCAAGTAATAAATATATTATTCACATTTTAACTTATTCCCAACATCTCCCCAAAGATCATCTCGATCGCGATACACATAACATATCTCACCACCGACACGCAGGCGACAAGAGGCGACACGCTCCTCGCCTTGCCTAATAGGCTCTCTCGACCCCTCGGGCTCACCGTAACGTCACACATCTCTACACTACACCCGAGGTAAGAAGAGAAAACACCCTCTCTACTCGGAGAAGGGAAACCTCAAGAAAACCTAGTCAAAAGACCGGCGCAAACCGAGGGTAGTCCAGGCAAAAAGGCCGGCGCAAACCCTTGGTAGTCCAGGTCTAGATGTGTCCTAGCCCGTGAGGCCGGACTATACGTATAGATTTACAACTCTGCAGAGCTTGTGCTCAAGACGCCACGGTCACCATCATCGACGCTGCGCAACGTCTAGGATGCCATACGGAGACCTCCTAATCCAACGATGCCACCCATCCACTCAGCTCTGAGAAGCCTCGGAGTACCACCAGGACGCTGAGACTGTAAGAACAGGTACGAGCTTAGACTCAAGTCACACTGCTGTCTCGAGAGAGTGTGGGTCCTCGCCACCCCTACCTCCCTATAAACTATCTGCTATCCTCCCAGAAGGTATGGCACCGCCTGACTTAAAGGGGCAATCCGCAACCCGCCCATACGTAAGACGTGAGGTGAGCACCAATTCCCAAGATCTCGGGTCCTCGAAGACAATAAGTCCTTAGGTAGGACCAGGCAAGACATCTTCACACTCCCTCCCCGCCTTCGTCCCATCACAAGAGTCGCACCAGGGTCCCCGGATCCGCACACAGTTACCCACCATAGGTAGGATAGAAATGGGGACGCCCAGAAGTATCCCCGACAAGACTTGCCTCTGCGACTCGTCGTAGATCCTGCCTGGTTGACTCAACCCTCACCACCACCCACCCAAGGCATACACAGAATCTCACTCCCCAGATGGCACAAGTCACCGGGCACCGAAGTCGCCCGACACCATACTCAACGCCCGGCTCATATATTCCAGTTCATATATATATACACGTAAGTGAGGTATAGCCACAAAGCGGCAAGTGCAAGCAAGCAGGTAGAATATATAAGTGCGAGCGTAAAGCTGGGTAATTGTGGTGGATGGGTTTTAAGCATGGCATCCAGGGCTCAGGCAAAAGCATGCATCATATACTAGCAAAGGAATAAAGTAAAAGCGCTAGCATATCTATTTGCAATGTCTAAATAGGATTCTCTAAGTAAAGTCTTTGCCATGACACCCGCGATGTCGAGGAAGTAGTGGTACTAGCTTCATCCGCGGGCGTAGTCGTACACGGGTCTCCTTCCCCCGAGTCAACTCCACTCCATGGTCCCTGTTGTCCTCCTTGCTCTCTTCCTCCATCGAGCCCGGTCCAACGCTAACCTCGATGCAACTACCTCGCGAGACTACACGCGACAAGAGAGCAATCAATCAAAATAGAGGCTTACAGGACTCAAAAAGGACTACTTGAAAAGAAACAAAAGGGGACGGCTGAGCCCCTCGGCGTATATCCCGATCCTTGGACTAAAGAAACAAGAGTGGTTGTTTGCTAAGTATGAGCTTAAGTCGTTGCCTTGCTCGTAAGTCATGGGTCGAGTAGGTCAACCTATACGGCTTAAATAAATGGCATAGACCTTAGCTCATCCTGAGCAAACACCCAAAGACTTTACTTCCGATTCGGACGTTATTAAACTAATGGGAACCGAAAGGGGTGGCTAAGCAGTTCCGATCTCCCCTAATCCGAACGCCATTATAATTGACGAGAATTTAAGAGAGGGTGGAACGGGGAAGAGAAGAGAACGAGCGACACGCAAGAAAACGAGTGCTTAATCCACTTGCAGGGTACCAAGACCAAGGTGCTTGAATTGCACTAAGGGGTCTATTAGGTACAAGCTTGCAAGTATTTAAGCACAAAAAGTCAAAAGAAGGCGAGAAGATCGAGGATAAAACACTACGGAAAAGAGGGTAAAACCCAATGGCCATGGCGAGGCCACGAGCTCCACCTAAGCGAGTTGGCATCCGTCGCTCTACCAAGGCGGGTTCCTATCCGTATCCCACTAAACTTGGTCATGGGGATTCGACATGTGCGGTTAGAATCGCGTCGATATTTAATATCAAGTCGAAGTCCGCAATGCCCACGTTTGTGGACGGGAGTAGGAACTAACGATCGTAGTTCGGTGAAGACAACTAAAAGCGAGGCGAAGTTACGCCGGCCACGGCCCACGTCGGGACGATCCCACTAATCGAACGCTGAATGAGGTACGATCCCTCGACCGCTCGACAAGCACGCGACACCCAAGAAACACAACCACACGCGAAAGGAAACCACAACACAACCGACCAATCGATGGAGTAGCACATTCCATAGCGATAAGACAGATGGGCAAGACCGCACGAAGGCACCCAAGACAGTAATGATTAAGAATATACATGAATAAATCATATATATAAAAGAGAGCGAGTTTGAATGGTAGGTGTGAAAAAGTGGGCAAATGCACTTGTGCATTTGCCGATGGTGTAGGGACTCGATTTTAGAAAAATATGGGCGCCGGGTTTCATATTTTTCCTCAAGCCGGATGAATTTCCTATGAATTTCCAAAGGTTAAAATGATTTTGAATTTATAAAGTGGTCGATTTCTACCGTGACCGACACGCGGGCAGCCGATTGGTTGTGCCGACATCAGCATGATGTCAGCTTCGGGCGCGCGTTTTCGACCGATCAAGGGGGCCGGATGACGCCAACATGACGTCATCACCGCGGCGTGGTTCACCGACCGATTGTGTGGGTCCAAACCGACGCCAAAGATGATGCCGGCGTTGACTTGGTCAACGGTCAAATGGGCCGCACCGGGCGGAACGTGAAGATCTCTAGATTGGTTTTGGCTAATTAGTGACATCCTAGGACTAATCTCTATGCTAAGTGTTTGTTTTAGTTGGAGATTGGTCAAGCCAAGGTTGGTGTATGGTGGTAATGGTGGATGGATCGAGGTGATCCAAATGATGATCAAAAGCAACTTGAGTGGTTCGTGGATCAAAATGGGCTCAAGGCAAAGGTATATCCATAGGGCCATTTTGATTTTGCACTCAAGACACCATAGAGGGTGTGAGTGATTTAGGATCGACAAGCCGTACTATAAAGAGGGAAAACTATCGTACATATCGGTCCTCATGTGCCTCTAGGTTCAAAGTCATTTGCATGCATTCTAACCTAGAGAGCTAACCCAACCTTCGAAAGTGATTGTGAAAATGCTAACACACGAGCACATGGTGATGTACACGTGGTGGTGTTGGGACATTTGCGGAAGGCGGTGGTGTTTGCGGGGTTGAGATGGGTTTGGGTACCGCTCACCCTCCCGCCGAAGCTTGCGAGGCGGATTCGGGCGCTTTTGAGAATATGAAACGCCTATTTTCTATTGCGCCGATGCATCGTGGTGGTGAAAACATGCTATTCCTCGTGCTCAAGTTGGTATACTTGTTGATAGCATGTCGGCAAAGGCATTTTCGAGAAACGATGAAAATTCGCGCACTCGTGAGGTGACCGGACTCATCGACAGGACTCTCGACCGGACGCATGAGTTTCGACCGACGGTCCGGCCGACGGTTCCGATCGGGGTTACAGAGAGCATGTTTTTCGGTTTGAGTTCGTAGGGTCGACCGGACGCCGGGCTCCCGGGAAGCATCGGCCGGACGCTCGAGCCGGGGGTCGATGTGGGCCCGACCGCTTGTGCGGTGTGATCGGACCCTTGACCGGACCCATCGACCGAACTCGCTGGTGAGTCCGGTCGACGCGTCCGGTCGGGCTGCAGAAACCGCATTTTGTCCCTCAACGGCTCTATCTCGTGATGGGGGGTATTTATATGTGTTTGGCCGGTGTTGTGAAGCCTCTTGGTCATTTTGAAATCATTCCTAACACCTCTAGAGCCGAAAGCACACTCCCTCCTCCTCACTCCCATTGCTTGTGAGCATAATTCTAGTGAGTTGAGGTGATTCAAGTGCACTTTGCTTTGATCTTTGCACCTAGTGGCACTTGTGGATCGTTGTGAGCCGGTGGATTTCCTTTTGCTCTTGGAGAGCACCACTCCTAGCCGGCTTGGTGATTGGTGGAGGCGTTGGCAAGAGAAGGTGATTGTTCTTGGCCACCTCCGGTAATTTGTGAGAGGACCACGCACTCCTCATCGGGAAGACAAAGTGCAAGGAATATATTGCTCGTGTCTTGGGTACCTCTCATTTGCTTTGGGTGCAAGTAGCCTAAAGGCACTTGGCTAGGAGTGAGCTCCACCTTGCCCCACACGTGAGAAGGTCGGCACAACGGAGACTAGCTTGAGGGTGCTCAAGTGAACTTCGGGTTAAATCATTGTGTCTCCAATTGTCTCTTGTCATCCGTTGGTGATTGGCTTTATTGTTCATATTGATATTCATCCTACGGTGATTGGTTGACTTACCTCGACACATTGGTATAAAACCTCCTCTCTACCTTGCATTTACTTTGATATATATATATATTGTGCTTGTGTAGTTTGTGTAGACTTGCTTAGTTGCTAGAGTAATTTAGCTTGATCACCTAGTGGTAAAGTAGAGACTTAGCACTTTGTGTGGATTAGAGACTATAGCAACTAGAATTATCAATAGAAGGCTTGCCGACAAGTAGAGCTAGAGCAAACGCTTATATCGCCATTTGTTATTCTAACAAGTTTGTCTAGTGATTTGTAGAAATTTTTATTAGGCTATTCACCCCCACTAGCCATTTAGGACCTTTCAAATGGGCCGGATGGGCTGGACTTGGGCCAGCCCGCCCCACACGTGTCGCGACCGAGAACAGGCCACGCGGGCGGATTGGGTCGCTATCGGGCTCGCGTGGGTCGACTGGCCGGTGCGCTGGCGTGGTTCATCGTGGACTGGCGTTGGTGGTCCATGGACCACCACGCGGTCCACCTGCGGACCAAGTCCACCTTTTTTTTTCCTCTGTTGGCGCACGGTGCCGGGTGCACAAAGACCCCTTCCTCCTTCTTCCCCTTCTCCGATTCGACGACGGCGCGGCGCGTCGGCCAGTGCGCCCCGCTGGTCTCCGACAACGACGGCTCCTCCCGGCCGGCTCCTGGGGCCACGGGGCTCCTGCGCACGTGGCACACGCCGATGGTCTCGGCCTCGTGGCCGCGGTCTCCGCGAGAGCCGGTATGCGCAACACGCGGCCCGCGGCGCCGACGCGGCGGACGATTCTGGCGACCATGGGGCTCAAGCCGCTGCCGCTTGATTCGCCAAGGCGGGTGCTCGGCGAGATGGTGGCAACGCCGACGTGGGTCGACGGTGGTGCTCAAGGCGGTCGGTCGCGGCGGCGGCGTGGCTACGCCGGCGGGCGACGGCTGGCACCACGGCCAAGGACGGAAGAAGTCCCGCCCCGGGGCGCGCTTCCATCGATTCAGTCCCCGCGACGACGCATACGCCGCCACCCAGCGACCATAGGGCACGCGAGTCCACGCAGGCTTTGGCGCACGGCGGCGCTCCGGCTGCACTCTGACGCGCTGCACGGGTCAAGACCTGGCCTTTCCTCTCCTCCGACTGACTTGCGGGTGCAGTCCAACGCGGGCGAGGTTTCGACGGGGCGCTGCCCCCGACAAGCGAGGCGATAAGGAGCGGCGCTGAACGACCACGCGCACCCGGGCGGCGCTCCCGAAGCGGCGCCATGCCGGGCGGGTCCAACCAGCTGGCTCCTAAGCCCCGTTCTTGGCCAAAGGTGGCCCTTCCGGCTCAGGAACATGGCGAAGACGTCTAGAGCGACTAGACGGCTTGGCTCGCGGTGATGTCATCGTAACGCAGCGGTGACTCGCCATGGATGGCTGCGTGCCATGGCGGGGCGTGTGCGGCAAGATCGGCGTTGCCGGCTCAAAGGAGCTCGGCATGGCCGATTTGCGTGCTCTTCTAGGCTACGGCGTGAGCGGCGGTGTTCATGCAACAGCGCCGGCCACGCGCTCCCGTGAAGTGGGAACACGCCGGCGAGGTCGGGGTGAGCAAGGGCATGGCGGACGCGGGCTCACCGTAGGTTGACTCGGGCGGAGCGAGACGGTGACGGCATGGACGGCCGCGGTTCCTCCCCGACCTCCGGCCTCGCGGTACTCTTCTCGCCCGGCTCGCGGTACTACGGCTCCGGCGGTGCTCCCTCGAGCCCGGCGGGCAGCCAAGACGGCGGCGACGGCATCGGCCGCTTCCCCGCATCCTTCTCCTCCTTCCTCTCCCCTTCTTCTCCTAGCAGTCGAGTAGGTGGTTTGGGTTGCTCAGGTGGTGGCGGCGCGGGTTGGTGAGAACCCTAGGGCCGAGTAGGTGGCTCTTATAGGCCGGCGGCGGCCATGGCGAGGCGACGGCCGATCCGCGTTGGCGCGATCGGACGGACGCGAAGCCTTGATGTGACTTGTGGACGTGAGAAAACGGGCGACGTGGCTCCTTCTCGTGCAAAGGCGGGGCGCCAACGGCCGGAGGCGGCGCGCGGCCGGGCGACCGGGTGTCGGGCCAGCGGCAGCGCGCGCGACGCCCTTTTCCCGACACCGCGGGATTCTGGCGTCGCGCCGGGCCTTGCTGGGCATGGCGGGCAAGGCAGCGGTTGGGGCGTGGCTCCTTGGCGTAGCGGGGCAGGCGAGGTGGACAGGCTCGGTGTGGCGCGGTGAAGGGCGGCGCCCCCCTGCCTTTCCACTTTGGGCGTGACCGGGCGGTGGAGGTGGAAAGCCGACGTGGGGCCTCGGCCCCACGCGTCGCTGATGCTACGCGAGAGAGAGAGAGGGGTAAGGGGAAATGACAAAATTGCCCCTCGTTATGAGCAGCGCGGGCGTGAGCTGGACTGGGCCGCTAGGCTGCACGCGGGTGAGGCCTTTCTTTGGGTTTTTCTGGGGTCGGGCGCGAGCGGCTTGCAGCCGTTGTTGGGCTTGCAGCCCAACACTTCTTCCTCCCTCTCTTTTCCTTTTTCCTTTTTCTTCCTTTTCTATCTCTTTCTTTTTCCCTTTCTTTTCTAGTTTCTCTAGCTAGGTCCTGGCTCCTATTTTGATGTACACTTGTTGCCAACATGCACACCACCTTTAGTGGGGTCTTCTAGGGTGTCTTGGTCAACCATTCGAAGGTTGGCATCATCAAAGTCAATTGTCGTTTGACTTGAGGGAAAAAGATAGGGTTACGATAGGAAGGAAGTTGGGAAAGGTGATAGAGGTAACATAAGATAACCCAAAAATTTACTAGGAGAATTTTTGGAGAGAGATGAGAATTATTTGAGGTGCATTTAAGAAAAAGGTTGGGACAAATTCAAATGATGAATTTGGGAGGCAACTTAAGGTATTTGCCGAGAGTTTGAAATGCATTGAGGGAAAAAGTGATCGAGAGGAGTCGAGGTTAATCCAGAGTAGGCCAACAAATAATACGAAGAGAGGTTTCACTTTTTTTATAGTGAGACAAGAGGTAATGAGAGGCTCGAATGATATGGATATGAACCCGAGAAGGGTTTGAGATGATTTCATATAGAACTCGACGGGGAAAAAAGGTTTCACCTAGGGAACTCCGTGATGGTTGTCAATGTAATTGGGAAGAGTTACCAATAATTCTAAAAGGGGTCAAGTCTCCTGCGGCTTGTTGGTTCATCGCTAACTAGTTGGGGTCTCCCTCTTGGCCTGGCCGAGGTTGGTCGGGGCTAGCTACTATTTGGTCACATCGGCTATGATCGGCTACCATTGGTCGGGCATGGCGATGCAAGGCTAGGGGGTGGCCGTGCGGGGGCTATGGTTGGGCTATGGCTAGCCAAGAGAGGTAGGTTGGTCAAGTTGAGACGTCGCCCCGGCTCATCCTCTTGTCGGCCCGGTTGACGTAAGCGTTGTTTGCGGTCTCAGGAGATCATACGATAAAGAGGAAGATTTGGGAAGGATGTTCCAAATAAGATCCGGGCGATACGGGAGAGACTTCAGAGATGATTTGGGAGGGCTTCGATTTAAACGAGAGAGGTTCGAGGGGAACTTCGGGGAGAAGATACGAGAGTCAACAAGTAAGATGGGAAAGATTTGAGTTGGGGCATAAGATGTCTCCAAAAATTATTAGGAGAATTTTTGGAGAGGGAGAAGAGAAGATGCTACGGATTTGTGCACTCCGACACAAAACCCTAACTCAACTACAAAGCTCAGACAAACTCCTACAACCAATTCTACATGAATGCAACGTTTGTTTAGTGGGTCAACTTACGTTTGACCTAGCATCTACATGTTTCACACATTGCAGAAAAATTTTAAAAGTTCGTATTTTTGGCTTCTCCAAAATCCGGGTTGTTCAGTAGTCCTTACAAGTTGCAATAGGAAGGATCAAAATTGACAACGAAGCTACATTTAGATTCATCAAAATTAAGAACAAGCTAACATTTACTCCGTACATTTATAAAGTCAAGGCATATGAGCCTTTTTGGTTCGAGTTTGTGTAACGCAACATGACTACCGCGATCGAGGAACTCGATGAAATCACTTTTGAAAAGTCCTAATATTTTTAGTGTCCTAAGAACTTTTGGAAAAATACTCTCGAGGAGGTGTTTCCATAGACTTTTAGTAAAAAAAAGTTCCTCATGTTTTCGTTTTTAGGAGACTTTTATTAGTCCTAACACAAAAAGTCTCTCAGAAACAAAACCCCGTGCCTAAACCGATTATGCCCACATTTTTTGCGGGATTGATCACCGTGCTCGGGTCGTAGAGTGGAGCGGAGCGAACCCCGTGCTCGCTCAGCAGCGGAGCAAAGGCGGCTGTTGGTGATTTGCTTGCTCAGGCAAAGGTGCGCATCCACGCATCAGCATCAATGGCACACACGATGATAAACCGGCAGTCCGCACACACGGACACGGCAAAAGCAGCCACGCCAAAGCAAAACAGATAATTGTAGAACGAGGGTCATATCCAATGTCGGACCGTGTTTCGCCTTCGCCCCACCGTTGGAGAGCGTATTTTTTTTTTGTTAATGGAGAGAGCGTTGGGACGAAAGAATTGGAGAGACAACGAATACGCTGTGGAAATATATGGATCTGTTTTTCAGCAACACGCGTGATAGCGATGACAACAGCGATAGGGCCGTCAGGTTTCAGCTTATTTAAGCCGCGTGACCCCACATGAGCTCCTTGACCACGAAGAATAACAGGTGTGTTGACCATCGTGGTCAACTGGCCGTTGGATGGGGCAGATCCACGGCATCAAGCGGCTGTTGTGTTTGTGGTGCTATGGGGTTTCCATGGAACAGCGGCAACGTAACGTGGTCATTCACCAGGCCAGGCCTTCACCATCGGATGCAAAACCGTACCGCCATTTATTTAGGGCTGGTTTGATAGGGTTTTTCTCGACCTTTCATCTCTGGCTACTTCAGGAGAGTCAATCCAAAACGTTTCATGGTGGAGACGTTTTTGAGTAAAAAAACAGAGGAGCCAAAACTGTTTGAGGAGACCTATATTATGGCTCCTCCAAAACGGCTTCTGCTCTTCTGAAGGAGACCCTCAAGAGGAGCCATGTTAAACACATACTTAAATTACCCATCACTGTACATACAAGGCTCCGATCGCGTTTTACTATAGCGGATTCTTTTTCTCAGAATATTTGTTCCAACAAAAACACCTCTGCACGAGCTCTTGTATTTTGTTTCTCGCTGTAATATACGTGGTCACAGAAAAATCTCTCGAATTTTGTCTTTTAATCTGGGTATAGTTTATAATAGTTGAAACCCACAAGCAACTCGTGCGTCCTATAGTTAGCTTGCTAAATCAATATAAGTAAAACGAGTTAAGAAGATAAGGACCAATCTTAAATTATTTTATTCTCTAGTAGTTTTCTATATTAGCTTTCATTTTCATTAGGACCAATTGACCAAATCTCTTTAATAGTTTTTTTTCTATTTAGGTTTTTTGTTTTCTCATCTAAAACCCTTCACTTAATTTATTCATGGGTCCAATTTCCTCCAATTTCCCAAGAAAAAAAGCCTAATGGGGAGCAAATACGAAAATTGATCCTCTATAGATTGTGAAAAGTTACGAGTTAGAGAGGACTTTCGATAACTTTTTTGAAAAGCTCTTTTACCGAAATGTCAGAGAGGGATTTTTGTGTTTTTAATTAAAAAATCAAAATAGGAAGTTATTATTGTACGAAACTCCCGCACACTGAGTTCCATAAGAGAAAGAAGAGGCCTTGAGGCCTTGTTATTGCTACCTATTACTCCTTCATTGGCTCCTTTGGCTTGTTACAAATACCTGGGAAGGGTGATCTCAACTGACGCACATAATATCTTGGTCAAAGGGAACCACCCTGTCCCCTCGTCGTGGGAAGTTTACCCCGTGAAGAATTTGCCCTTACGAAAGATTACCGCAACTTCAGTTCCCCCGTCCGTGGGTCATGGTTTCTTGGCGAGAGAGCTTCCTCCCATAACCTCTCCTCCACCATGTATAATATAATAGCTCTACGATCAATAGAACAAGACTATGTGTTCTCTCACATTACATTTGTGTCTTTCATTCTCTCGCAATTACTCGGAACATGGCTGATCAGAAGCTGCCAGTCTCCTTCGATAGCTAGCCTACCGCCATAATTAAACTCCTTTGTCTAATCAGTCCATATACACGGACGAAAGGTACGGTGACACTTCACAAAAGATTAGAGCAACTCCAAAGAACAGACCCTAAAAGCAGAGCCCCTATTTTTTATTTGGGTGCTCACCCTCACGCTTTGTTGGCCCAACAAATTTCTTCCACTCCAGCAAGAGCCCCTAGAATCCAAATCAGTAGCCCATGACATTAGGACCCACATGTCATTGAGCCAAACCTTCCTTCACCTCATCCTCTCCACATAGGGCAGGGAGAAGTGGCGGACCTGTCCGACTAGGGTCAGCATGCCCTTGCGGCGGAGGGAGGTGTAGGGTTCACTCCTACCCCTCTGACCTTCGCTACCGGAAGCGGCTGGGAGGAGAGGCGAGGGTTTTCCACGAGGGAAGAATATGGTGAAGTGAGGAGAGTCGAGGAAAGCGGGAGCGGGTCTTTTTTCGATCTCACCCTCGTTGGGTTTGCCGAGGGTGAGGGCGCTTTGAGATCGGGCTTTGCACACACGAGGGTTAGACTCACGAGAAGGGACCAATAAATATTCGATTAAATGGCAATGAATTTGGTCACCAACCGTCCTGGAAATATGTGTCGCTCTCTCGTATTTATAGGCATTTGGACGGTTGGTGGTACTTTTACAACAGAGAACAGGTTCCACGCACACTGACGCTCGGGGCCCACGAGGGGCTTCACCATACATTCACCCCGCTAGGGTAGCGCGGTAAAAACACAATGATGACCCAGCTCCAAGGCACTTTTAGGTCTTCCCGGGCGCCGCCGCTGGCCTGGCGCGAGTTATGGCTTGCCTCTTGGCTCGACGACTCCCGAAGTCATCGGTGGTCCGCCCCCGACCCTCGCCATCGCGAGGGTTCCAACTCGGAGGCTGCCGTGCCTTGATATACCTGAAAACACGAAGGTGATCAAGCATGATTTTCTAGTCAGACCTTCGGACGCGGGTCGCCTGAGCCCACCTCTCGCTATCCGGAGGTTCCCGGGCTTGCGGAGTAGAGAGGTACCGAATATAGTGGTTAAGGCCCAGGAGCTGCCGGGAGGTCTCTGCGAGGGTTACCTCCCCAACAGGAGGCACGGCTGGGCCGCTCTGGCGCGGCGAAGGGAGGCGAAGGAGGTGGTGCTAGCCGCGGGGGAGATGGGAGTTGGTGAGAGGCGAAGAGAGCCAGGTAGCCGCGCCGGCCGTTGAGATGGGGAAGGAGCAAGGCAGTCCGTCAGGATGCTGTCACGCTCACCCATCGGAGGGAGTTAGAGCAGGCGGTCCATGCCGCATCCGCTGGAGGTAGGGAAGGCTGTTTGTGGCCATGCGATGGAGCAGGGGCTCGCGCAATTGGAGCTGAGAGCTCGCATGGCGGGGTTAGGGGGTGTCAGTGGTGGAGGAAGGCATGGCGTGGGTCGCCGGCGGTGCGCGAGCGGTCTCCTCCTTGTCGTTCCATACGCGCGTAGGATGGGGGTGCGCCTATTGGGCCAACAGAAATGGGGTCTGAGAGGAGAATTTGAGTGTCCAGCCAAATTTCAAATCCCTATAGAGTTTTTTTTTTGGCTATATGGGGGCTCAAATAGGGGCTACTGGAGTTGCTCTTGTAAATCTTGTAAAACTAAGTTTGTCTGCACACACAAATAATAACAATATTAATTGTTCGCCTAAGCTGGACTATTACGTGTTCACCAGCTTGAATTTTTACATAGAAACACAGAGAAGAGAGAATGCAAACCATAACATTTTACTCAATCGTATTAATAAATACTGCTATACGTGTATGGCAAGAAGAAAACTCGTCAAAAACTAACAGAGGCTAGGCAGGGTCGCCTATGTCATCGCCCACCAATGGGAATGGATCCGTGAAAAGACAAAGTTTCCATCTCCTTCAACGCACGCCAGCCAACTCTGTAATCAATCCACGCACGCAAGCTGAATTGCATCAGCGCGCAATAATTGACCACGAAATTAAAACTAACCAAAAAGCTCTGTACTTGTACATCTAAAATACACAGCTCGTGTATACAACTATGAAAGAATCAAAGCGATAGATAACAGCAAGCAACCACTGTGCACCCAACCGTTGATGATGGTTGGATTCATTTTTACCAATCTGATTTGATTTCAATAAACCCTTGAGTAATTGAGTTACATCTCATCAGAACACTTACCGGAATCAGATCATCAAGAACAACATCTACCAAAGCCAATACATTTTCTCTTTTGATATAATATAATATGTATATGTATACTGTACTCACCATGAATCCATCCATGATGATATTATCAAGCAACCAGCTGAAAAGCATGAAGAACAGAGAGGAGGCAGATGGCGCCAAAACCATGGAGTATTATATATGTGCATCCAATCCAACAATCCATCCTTGGAGGATCAGGATCAGTTCAGGACCATCCGTAGACGAGGTTGAGGTAGCGATCCTTGATCCACCTGAAGCTCTTGCGGAAGGACCCCTTCACCTTGCCCTCCACGCCGTACGCCTTGTACGCCGCCACCCGGCGCTTGCGATCCAGGTCCGGGTCCGCCAGCGCCAGCCACCGCCGCTTCGACTTGCTCCGCTTCACCTCCTCCCCAGCTGCCGCCGTCCCCGGGCCGCTGTACTCGTACTGGTACGAGTAGGAGTAGGCAGAGGACGACGTCCCCATCCCGCCCCTGCCGCCGCCGGCGCTGTACGAGTAGGACCGGAAGTCCGGCCGCGCACCGCCGCTGCCGCCGTAGTACGGCTCGATCTGCATGCGCCCGCCCGCGTACGACTTGGACCGGTCCATGGCTATGGGTGGGTGGGTTCTTGGCGGTCGAGGAAGGAAGGCAGAGGAGAGGGAGATGATGACCACGAGCACACGGCGATTAGTAATAGCTTGGCGATAGTGATGGTTGGGTTGGGACGACGAAGCAGAGGAGAAATGGTGGTGGAAGCTGCGGTGGTTGCGAATATGTGTGTGCTCTCTCGATTGGATGGATGGAAATGGACTGGAAGCGCGCGGGTTTTGTCAACTGTCTTGTGTTGAAATATCGCCAGTTGACAGCGGAGTTTTTGCTCAAAGAACCCCCAAGATTTTGATGAATTCTGAGAGTTTTTGCTTAAAGAACCCCTAAGATTTTGATGAATTCTGGTTAGAGAAAGAAAAGAAGGTGGGTGCTCTGTTTTCAAATGATCTAGAGGAGCGCCGGCTGTATGTGTATCTGTGTGGATGATGTGGCGGTGGCCTGACTTTTGATTTAATTTTAGTTTGAAAGCGGGACAAGACAAATTGTTGCGGATGCAGACGGTCAGTGGTATCTTCTGGTAGGTTTACATCTGGTGCGAACGAATTAGGGCTGATTGATTGATTGTTACGCGGAAATGAATTCAATTTGGTTCGTGGTCGGCCATCTGACGCGGTTTAGGCAGATACGGGTCATACGGCTGCGTTGCCAAGGTGCCAGCACAGTCCACACAGATGCATGGTGGGGCTGGGGTTCCTCCAACCTCTCCGTAGCCCGTAGGTTTCATATGCCAACTTGCAAAGGCGGTGAATTCCAAAACGTTCAATTTTTGCCGGGAACGATCCTAGTTGTTTTTTTATAGGAATATACTAGACCAATTCAACCGGGAATGAGCTGCTGTAAAACTGGTTCAACCGGTTTAGGCTTTGCTTTGGAGGTCTTTGGTTTTGTGTGAGTGGGCCAAAAACACAAATAATTCAGTTTGGTCTGGTTTCAATCCATAAATGGTTTAGATAGGTTTGGGTGAAGCCCGTGATTACTAATAGTTTGAGGCCCAATAGGCTATAACTAGATCCAACCGCCACTGTGTAAGGATCCCGTCCACATGCCACCGTTCACATGTCGATCCCAGGTCAGAATCACGGTTTAAGAACAATTTAAAACTTGGTTGGGCAAAATTGGCTTGGATTGGGTTAGGCGAGAAGTGGCTAGCGGTTTGGTTTGGTTTGGGTTTGGGGGACAGGAATGGTGGGGCAGATTGGATTGGATTGCCACGCGGAACAGATAATTTGATCTCGATTTGGTGCGGTTTTCAAACCATTCCCAGGTTGAAGAGCAATGCATATAGTCCTTTCTTATTATTACTTATAGCCAACAGAGTTGCTATTTTACGGTCACTTGAAATTTGCAATCCTCTCCGGCGACGATCTCAACCATCCTCTGCATTAGTCAACGGCTCTCATCACAATTATTTCTCAAGGTGCTCTTTATTCTTCCTGAAATTTCTCAAGTTGCATATCAGGCCTCTGGATTATAGAAAGTGTGATTATAAAATGTTCCAAAAAGACAAAGCTTTGAGTCAATAAAAGGAACGACCCAAGCTAGGTGTTGTTTTGCGATGCACATGCTATATTACTTTGGTGTGTGTTTGATTCCTTACACTATTTGATGATGACTCCAAGTACGAACATAGAAAAAGATAAATCAACAGCTACAAAACCCAAAAAAAAAAAAAAAACTAATCTCTTAAAGATTGTAACGGCAAAGTCATCAAGTCCAGTACACTGATGAACTTTCTGAAGAGTAGTTAAAGATTTAGTTTATGGCAGAGGAGGATATACGATTGTACCTCTCCCACTTCAAACATGACCAACAAGGCGTTTGTCCGAGTTAAACTTTTCAGATTTGACCGAGTTTACAAAAAGTGTCAAGTTTAACACCAAATCAGTTTAATTACATACACCATATACTATATTTTCATAACTTGGTCATTAGGTATCATAAGTATTTGTATTTTTAAGTTAAAAAAAGTATTTGTATTTTTAAACCTTTCCTAAACATCAGATGACTGAAACTAGGACATCCTTCAGGCGACGACTCCTTTCCCTTCCATCAGGTGCACAAGAAGATGAGCTGGGACGTCTAAGATCCATCGGATGAACACAAACGAAATATCAGGCGCCAATAATATAACAATTCCCATTGTTTTAATAAATTCAGCCAAACATAAAAAGCTTGGCTTCAAATAATTTAAAATTTTGCTTGATTTAGGAACGAGGGATAGATCAAAGGAAGTCACTTTCACTCCTCACACTTAGTTAAACACACATGTCAATAAATTGGCGTTGGATCCAAATACAATAGGTCAAGTAGATAATATGTTTGCTTCATTCAAACAAGATATGATTGCTTGTTCAATCGTTGGTTTATGATAATAAGAAAAATCACAAACAAACCACATTAATGGCCATGCATGGACATGTTTGGTTTTCTCACCCACAGATCTTGTCACGCCTCATCGTCCTGTTCCCGGCATTGTCAAGTGGCTCCATGCATGTTATATCTTATCGCGTGATCCGTGTGTTTTTAGTACAAAAGTGTTGATGTCATTGTTTCAACTTCTTCCCCGGATATGTGAGGCGAGTATCTGGGTGCAGCTACAATTTAGTCTAGGGAGGGTGTAAACTCCAATTTCGCCGGTAACATATGTTAATTCCAAGCATATAAGAAGCGGTATTCTAGCTCCTGGAGCAACAAAATGGTATAAAGAGATTATTTCACTATCAAGACCGGCGCTACAACATTCGACAACATAAGAAATTCAACCATAGAAATTCCACGTGTCAATTAGTTTGAACAAGAAATTCTACCATACAAAAGGAAAACAAAATAATTAGTTTGGGGGTTATTTGTGCGTTTCACTTATTTCATCTCTCTCTCTTTTAGAATTACACCGTATATACAACGTAGACGTCCACACATGCACGCATGCTCTCACCCCAATGAACACACGTCGTAAACCCTACCCCTATGAGTACGTAAACCCTACCCATATGAGCACCCCGAAGGACCGGCAGATCTAAAGATTCCCGAAGTCACCATAGGCGTCTCGTTAACGAGGGGAACGTCGCTTACCACTTAAAGCATAAGTGTTGGTAAAGCCTGAGGGGGAGCCTAAAGCGACGTCGGCGGGCAAGTATTTGACCAAGCAATAACGACGGCAAAACATCTCTGTCAAAGAAGGGTGGAACTGCTCCTTCTTATGTTGTGCCTGTGTGTGTGCTTCAACCTACTCTTTTGGCATGGTTTGTTCAGCCTGCTAGGTGATGTGTTGCCGCTTGTTCTTCCCAGCTGGTACTTTGCCGTTGTTTCTCTTCTTGGATGGATGCTTTACCATCGTTGCTGTTTGGACGGATACTTGCCACCAACGTCGCTTGCTCTTATGTAGTTGCTAAGTGCGTGTTGAGTTCCCCCCTCAGTAGGTTGTGCGATGGCTGAGGGCCCATGCCAGGAGGGGGCCCAAACCCAGGTATGCAATACCCCTATACCGTATCTGCTTGGCCCAAGAGAATACGCAGCCATGCAGGACAAGTCGGCGGCCCGGCTGGCCCAAAGAAGTCTGGGACATTATCAACCAAAACTGTAGGCAAGCAGCCGCGCCGCGAGTCCAGGACTCCTCGCGCATCGCTCGTTCGACTTCCTGTTTCTCGCCGTCGCCTGGACTCCCGACTCCGCCTGCCTATTGCCTGTTGCTCGCGATCGCACGCGATTGCCGATCACCGGATCACTCATCACACTATATATGTGCACCATCGAGAAGGATATGATATCGTGGACACTCTTGATCTCAATGCCGTCCTTGATGATTTTGCATCAAGAAATGCCCGACGAAAAAATCTTTTCATGAGAAGCGATTGATATATATCCTTTGTTAAGGTAAACAAATTAGTTCTGCAAGTACAAGCGTAAATGTTTAGTTTTTTTTTTGTATATATTGTTTCTCAATAATTATCAGACATGCTATATTACAATATATTTTTTGTGATCACGCTGTTGCGTGTTTTCTATATTACAATATATTATAAGATATATATAGTCTAAAGGGGTCTTCACTCGACTTCACCAGAGGGTCCTCAAAATTATAGGGCCGACAATGCTCCCACTCCTATGCTGCAGCCAATTTCCGCAGCGGGCAGGATCGGCATGGATGTTGGTAGGACGATGGCCCTCGCGATCTGGTAGGATCTGGTACGATGGCGTTGACTTGTTCAGGTTCAGTTTGGATGCGTTGATCTCGGTCGTTCTTGAATCACACCGCAAACATGTTCCACAAACACATATACAAGAGATTTCGAGCCATGCATGTAAAATTACACCACGCATACATGATCATTATTGAATTTTATGGTCAAATCATTCTTATTTTTCAGTAGAAATTTATGATTTTTGTGTAGGGTATCTCATGGATATTACCATGACGGCTCCACTTTAACAGTAAAATTAGGTGGTCAAAGCTAGCTAGAAATATTTTTCATAGGACAAATTTAAATCGACCTATCTTTGGAATGATGGGTGCTCATATAACAGTTTCCAACAAACAATACTGTCTCATTAGGGGTTGACAATTTCCGTTGATTGAGATCAGAAAAATAAGGATGACAATTTCCCTCGGGATCAAAAAATTAAAGTAGGACGCACTACTACTGACTAAGAAAGATGACTGAGTGTGTTATACGGCGGTGGACGTGAGCTCGACCTTCCGGCCGCCGTCGACGAACCGGCTCCA
Organism: Hyparrhenia diplandra; assembly: GCA_015847255.1. NCBI lineage: Eukaryota > Viridiplantae > Streptophyta > Magnoliopsida > Poales > Poaceae > Hyparrhenia > Hyparrhenia diplandra. The sequence goes on from JADLZK010013142.1 coordinate 147,578, forward strand.
GTACCAGTGGTTGGCCCAGATGCTGTCCATCTCCTCGATGGGGATCTCCTTGGTCTCCGGCAGGAACAGGTAGACGAAGAGCGTCATGGCGATCTCCAAAGCGCCGAAAAAGTAGAAGAGGCCGAACTTGAGGTGGCAGAGCAGCACGAGGAAGATCTGCGCGATGACGAAGGTGAAGGTCATGTTGAAGACGACCACCACGCTCTGCGCCGCCGACCTGATCTCCAGCGGGAAGATCTCGCTGGGCACCAGCCACCCCAGCGGCCCCCACGACCAGGCGAACGCCGACACGAACACGCAGATGCAGAACACCACACCGATCGCGTACGACCGCGAGATCGTCGCCACGCCCGAACTTGACGGCGATCAGCGTCCCAAGCACGAACTGGCATTTGTTGCTATCGTCAATTGACCAAGTTCTTGACAAGAAAATAAAGAATGTGGATTGTGTTGTGTACCTGGGCAAGGATCATCTGGATGCCGCCCTGGAGGAGCAGCTTGCGGCGGCCGAGTCGGTCGACGGTGGCGATGGAGACGAAGGTCGCGAACATGTTGACGAGGCCGGTGATGACGGCGGACATGAGCGAGGCGGTGCCGCCGAAGCCGATGGTCTTGAAGAGGACGGGGGCGTAGAACATGACGACGTTGATCCCCGTGAGCTGCTGCAGCGTCGGGATGAGGATCGCCATCACCAGCTGCGGCCGGTACCGGCGCTGCACGAGCGTCCGCCACGGGTTCTCGATGGCCTTGCTGGCCTCGCTGGCCGCCAGGAGGTCGTCGAACTCCAGCGCGACGTCGTCGGTGCCGCGGATGCGCCGGAGCATGGCGCGCGCGCCCTCCACCTTGCCCCGGGCGACCAGGGAGTTGGGCGTGTCCGGGAGGAAGATGGAGCCGCCGACCATGATGAGGGCCGGGACGGCGGCCATGCCCAGGCCGATCCGCCAGCCCCAGCCGCCAGCGATCTTGGCCGTGAAGTAGTTGATGAGGTTGGCGATGAGGATGCCGATGGTGATCATGAGCTGGAAGCTGATGTTGAGCATGCCGCGCATCTTCGCCGGCGCCATCTCCGACAGGTACAGCGGCACGGACTGCATACATGAATACATGGTTTTCATACGTATACAGATAACATTTTGATTTTTTGATTGAATAACTAATCGATCCCTCCATTTTTTTCCGATCTAATCCTGGACTAAACCGTTACAAATGCATGCACGGGAATTACTAATCAATCCAATTTTATTTTTTCGATCCGCAAATATTGGACGGCGATCGATCTTATCCTGGTGACATGGACTAAACCGTTACGAATGCATGAATGCATGCACGTAACAGAAAACTAAAATCAAGGGCGGTCACCTCACCTGACTGTTGAACCCGACGCCGATGCCGAGGAAGATCCTGCCGATGATGAGCATGGCGACGTTCTGGGCGAAGCCGTTGAGGACGGAGCCGACGAGGAAGATGACGCCGCCGCCGAGCATGGACACCCTGCGGCCGCACCTGCTGGTGATGTGGCCGGCGAAGAGGGAGGCGACGAGTGCGGCGAGGTAGAGCGACGAGGCGAAGAGCGTCAGCAGCACACTGTTGAACTTGCAGTACTGGTTGGTCTCCACCATCTCCTGTTCCTTGGCATACACCGACGGGAAGAAGCGCTCCAGGAACGAGTCCATGGACGTCACGCCACCTGCATTCACGCATGCAAACACAATTCATTCGTGAATCATGCATCGATCTATGACAAATGGTGGACTGGACTGGACGACAGATGAAGATGATGAACAGATCTATTTTAGTGCGTACCTGAGATGCCAATGTCGTATCCAAAGATGAGGCCGCCGGAGGAGGCGACGAGACAGGCGAGGAAGACGAACACCGTCATCTTCCCCGGATATTGCTTACCCTTTTTCGGTGAAGCCGCCGCCCGCCATGGTCAGAGGATCGAACCAGATCAGAGGTAAAAAAAGAGGGTAGAAAAAGAATAAGAGTAGCTGGTGGAGCGATGGGTGTCGAGTAGAATTTATAGAGAGGTTTCTTAAGAAGAGTTACTGCGAGATTAGTGAGCCTTATCCAATGTTATCCGATCATAACCCTAGTAATAAACCGGCCATATCCATCTGCGTCTATTACCGCACGTGTACACCAAGCCCAGCTGATCACGGGCCCTTTGAGGTATGGGAATGACGGGCTTGGCAAATGGACGCCGCCGTACCGCCCAAAAGGCCCAACCCATCTTTGTGCAACGGGAAAACGAAACGGGGCCCTTTCTTCGTCACCGCACTTGCGGGTCCCGTTGCAATCTGAGGTGCGGCGCTCGCAGCCGAGGCGGCCGCCATCCGCCGTGACGGCCATCTCGTGCAGTGCAGGCGCCGCTGAGCTTTTTGAGCTTGATTCCACCGCCGGTTAGGAAGCCTCACGTATTTCCCAATAGCTTAGCCCTAGCGCCGCTATTTGCCCCACCATGCTACACCTCAACGGCTACACTGCTGGACGACCTTGCTCGCTCGCCGGCGTCGCTGCTCCGCGTTCGATTAATTTGAGATCCTCCTTTTCCTTCGAGGTAATAATCCGTGTACCCTGGTTTTTTAGCTTTGCTGAATCTCAGAATATAAACTATGGTAAAAAAAACCGTGTCCATCCATTCACATTACGCAAATAAAATTAAAAATTAAAAATTAAAAAATCACACAGTAGCTGGGATGGAACAAAATTGACATGCTTGGCCACCTTATATAGGACTGTCCTGTGGAGTTCCCCATGTAGTGCTGAATTACTGACTCAAGGAGTCACTGATTATTCAAGCAGCATATGTTGCTTTTCCCTGAGCCCTGAGTGCTGTTGCATTGGGGAAGAGGAATACTGCCCTACAGAATAACAATGCTGGACATAACATTGCAAGAACATCGATTTGTCTTTCAACTATTAAATTACAACTCAAGTCCAATCCGATGTGTCGCAAATAACTGTATGTCTGTATTACATGGTGATAACTTCACTCTTTATTCATAAACCAGGTCCTAATACAGTGGGAAGATTGAAAACCATATTATGCAAGTACTATCCATTACTATGCAGCCTTGGAGTAACTACATTTTCTCTCTCTTAATTATACAGTAAGTAATGGTGGCGTCCCCTTGTGACTTTCAGATCAGACAAAAAGGCTTTTGGGGGCATCTGTAGATTCTCCAATCTTCCTGTTAGCATGTTTACAACCTTTGTCATTGATGGTCGGATTCTTGGGTTCCATTGAATGCACCATAGTGCCACGATGGCCAGCTGTCTCACCTTTTCGTTCTCTCTTAGCCCGTTGTTTCCCTAGCAAGTATCAAGTCCTGTCCAATGATTACTCTCTCAAAGATCCACTCTGGGAGGTAGACCTCATTTTGGCTATCAACACTTGTGTCTGAGTTCCTCCTTCCACTTATCATTTCTAACACCAGCATGCCAAAACTGTAAACATCCGACTTGTAGGATACCCCACCAAAAATTCGAGAGTATAGCTCTGGTGCAATATATCCCATGGTGCCTCTTGCTGCCGTCAAGGTAACGATGCTTTGCTCTCTTGCACACAGTTTTGCTAGGCCAAAGTCTGAGATCTTTGGATTGAAATTGTAGTCTAGCAAGATGTTGTGAGGCTTGATGTCAAAGTGGAGGATGCGTTTATTGCATCCTTGATGTAGGTATTCCATTCCTCGGGCTATACCTAAAAGCGATATCTACCATTTTGTTTGGCACTAGTAGTTCCTGGGAAATACTAGAATCACGTGAGAATATATATTTTTCCAGCGACTCATTAGGCATGAATTCATAAATAAGGGCGCGCCTTGTTCCTTCAGAGCAAAAACCCAGGAGGCGCACAATATTTGCATGGTGGATTAGTCCTATGGTTGCAACTTCATTGATGAATTCTTCTCCTTCCGCAGCAGAATTCTCTAGCATTTTAACTGCCACTGGCACTCCATTTGGTAGTTCACCTCTGTATACACTTCCAAATCCACCCTGGCCTACTTTTTTCCTTAAATCGCCTTGTTATCTTCTTAACTTCTGTGAAAGTGTACCTTGTAGGTTTTGAGGTGCTGTAAGTCTTGAGAAACATTTCGACCTTCAAGTGTATCTCCTCATTATATCTTTTCTTAAGTGAAAGATAAGAGTCCAGTGGCCACAATTGACAGAAGAACCACTAATGCAGCTGCTGCTGATGTAGCTGTCAATCAGAGAACAGGAAGTCATTATACTTTGTCTGGATTGAAAGACATCACTTGATGTAATAACGTCAAGAATCACACTAGAACAAAAATAAGATTTTGGGGTGTAATAAATAGCCCTTTTATTTTGGATATGAGAAAGAACGTTTGATTAGCAGCAGTACCTGCAATTACTTTGACGCGTGAACCTGCAAGTACCAAAGAAGAAAATAAGAATCCAATGATGGTTTAGTACGAAAATATGACCTATTCAGAGAGAAAAGTAAGATCCAATATTTTAGTACATGTAGCTGCATGATGTGACCTCAGCCCCCATCATATACAATGAAAGTCCTATATTCTAGGAATGATTATCACTATACTGTAGTTGCATAAATATAGATGTAGAAGACTGATGCTCCTTTAATATTATTCAGCATACTTGATCACATCCAAGGTTTCTTCAGAGAAAATGCAAATATCAGAGACAAGTTAGTAGTTATATCTCTAGTGAATTGGCGATCCTGTTCATATTCCCTACTACTGTGCATCATTTTGCCCAAGCCAAATGTCCGCTGCAGTCTCATGTCCCAACCCATGGAACTACCTGCCACCTTGGTTCTTTACTCATATTCTTTACACAGGCCAATCATGAGTTTGTTCTTCTCCTGCTCTGGCCCCCCTTCATTGCTCACTTTACAGATGTTTTTTTAGGAATCCTCCACTTATGTGAAATTGGCCATGGGACACTGGAATATTATTTCTTTGCTGTGAGACACTAATTTCTTTGTTGTAGGACACCGCCTAGTGTACCTACAACAAAGAAAAAAGTACTGATGTCCCACAAAATTTGACAAAAGAATAGTGTACCCAGTGTTGTAGGCTCCCGTACTGCGCGGGGTCTGAGGGGGGTGATTAGTGCCAGGCCTTACCCGCACAATGTGCAATGTGCGGAGGCTGGGGCTCGAACTGTGGACCTTCCGGTCACAGGCGGTAAAGCACTAGGGCCGCCCTCCACAAAAGAATAGTGTCCTGTACCAAAATTTGCCTTTTTTTTTCATGCAGGCATACCACTTCCTACACCTTTTGTATTCACTTTCAGCTCCATAGTTCCTGAAATCCTAAATATAAGTTCATCTAGGTTTGTTCTAAATCAAACTTTTCAAACTTTGACTGTCAATATGTAATGTTTTATATAGATCCACTTTACAAGATTGACATTACTGGATTCATTATGAAAAGATACTTTCCTATTATATAACTGTTTTCATATAAGTAACATAGTTTTATAGATATTGCTAGTCAAAATTCATTTTGTTTTTGACTTAGTACAAACCTAGAACAACTTAAATTTGTGATTGGAAGAAGTGTTGTACATCAACACATTGCCTGAATGTTCAAAAAAAAAAAAAAAAATCTCATCGCCTGTTTTCACTTCTTAAGTGTTTTTGTCTATTTGCTTTCTTGAGGCAAATTACTCAATAAGAATTTATTTCCCTTTCTCAGGAGCACTCATCTTTGATATTTGCAGCTATTTGGTTGCAGGCTCTACTGCAGCTGCTCCAGCTTTTGTACTGGGAAGGTGTCTCGCTAGCTGATGATGCAACCTTCACAATGCCAATGTCATGTAGGTAATCTAAAACTAATAGACCGAAATAATTATATTTAAGTTGTCAAGTAACATGTCTTCTGAGTTCCAGTATAAATAACTTCCATTTATCTGGTCATGCCAAAAGTGAAGGAGTCCATATGTTACAGGACAAAATGGAAAACATAATTTTCTCTTAGCCCATATTCAATAGAAACCCTTGCAGCATGAATTGTAGGTTTGTTTTAACTAAATATATTGCAATGGAGGAGTTGCTTTGCTTTTATTTCACAGTTACGTATTTTGTGATTCTTATGAAAATGCTTAACAGTAGTGCAATATTTTTTTTGCATGTAAAACTTTGATTGCCAATTATTTAAAGTTACTCATGCCAATTACTCTTATCCTCTATATCATTAAATGTATTTGAAATGTTCATCATCATAATCATCACAAAGGTTCTTAGCAATTGTGTTCTATACTTATGTTGCATTCTCCTTTACCAACTTAACTTCTAATTCTCTCTATTTTCCCTTAATTATTTGAATGTTTGGTAGTAGTGCCCGCCTTTCTATATCTATTCATCTACTGAAGGGTTAAGCTGAATGCTTGTAAAATTGGGTCTGGCTAATGCTAGGTTTAAGTCTCCTTTGGGATTTTCATCAGATTGGTTTGTCTTAATTTTCTTGGCGAGGCTTGCTACCCAAATGATCTGCAGTGCTACTTTACAAGATAAGCTGACAATTATCTATGAAACTCTAAAGAATCGCATAGTAGCATCTGAGTAGATGTAACTGAATACTGTAAGGATTTACAATGTATGATTAGACCACATGGTTGTATAGTTTGCCCAGTTAGAGATAATACCATCATTCATGCAGAAGGTTTGGTTCCTGTGTGTGCTGAACCCACAGCGACCCCCACCTTGTTCACACGTTGAGCAGTTGTGTTTGATATCACCACTTGGATTGTAATCACCACTTCCATAATACCACCAATCAATTGTTGTCTCAGGGGAAATTGAGTATTGTTTGTGCCTGCTCCTTGAGTGTTGGACCATAAGTGTTCATCAGAAAGAAACTATCAGGCACAACCTTGCAATGTAATGAAAGCACAGACAGGTCTGCAGAGCCATCAACCAAATAGGAGAAATGGGACGCGGTGCTAAGGCATGAGATTGGGCCAAAGATGTAGTCAGCAGCACGGTTCCTTGGTGTGAACTCTCTTAAGCAGCTCACTATTGTTGCACATCGAAGATTGCATAGCCGTGAGCAGAAGTCATCAGAGTTCTTACATTCCATAATGCTGCGAGGTAGAGCTACTGACATTAGCTTCTGCCTGCAGGAGGGAGCGGAGCCGTCCACACGTGGGGCGACCGTCAGGGTAGTATGCCTGTAATCTATAGCGGTCACTTTGTACGGGATAACAGCTAGTGGGCGAACCAGAACGGTGTCGTTGCCAGAGCATGCTAGCTTCATGCATGGTACTCCGCATAACGGTGAGGTATTGCTTGATTCAAGGTGGAAAGGGTACCTGATCTCTGGACCATGTTCGCTGCACCGAGATGGCGGACAGTAGCTGAAGAAGTCTGCATCATCCCAAGCTGTGACCTTGTACACTCCATCTTTGAGAAGACAAAACAGCAGGGCTATGACAAGAAGTCTGCTCATGGTTCTGTATAGATTAGTAACTGAGAGCAAGAGGACGATGAGGAGGTGGTGCAGGTTTTTGAAATAAGTTTGTGTATACTAATTTCAACTGTATGGCTGAGGAGAATTTCTGAGTTTCCATGAAACTTCCTGCTGTGCTAAGGTCGACGACAAGTCAATAGAGCCCACTCTTTCTTGTGGAAGAAGACCACAAGTCAAAAAGTGCGGTGATGATGTTTGACTTGGAGATATTTGGTCCAAGTCAACAACGCACCTCAGTCTTGCTTGTCAGGCTGCACCTACTCTCAAATAACTACACATCCTTATCCTTCTCGGCTTGTCCACAATCAACACCCAAGCCAGCGTTCTTGCGTCTAGAAATCTCTCATGGCGAGCTCATGTGCGTTTCATCCTTCTGCTGCTTGGCAAGCTTTACTTCTCTCTATTTCTGTGGCTGCAGTTCTTGCTTCAGATTCTGGGGGCCAAGGTCAGTGCCCTCCTTTCTCCTGTGGTGATCTTCACAACATCTCGTCCCCTTTCCGTAGGCCAGGTGACCCACCTGAGTGCGGTGTGCAAGCATACGAGCTGACCTGTAGCCGCAGCAAGGCCACAATTCGCATCAACACGGGGACATACTTTGTGACCAGCATCAACTATCCCGATAGGTCCTTCTGGGTTGTAGACGCCAGCTTGGATGTGCACAGTAATTGCCCTCTTCCTCGTTGGAATCAGCTTCCTTACCCACCTGGTGAACCTTACGTGGGATATAACTCTGGAAGTGATTCTAGTTACTACAATTTGGTCACTGCAACCAATTTCTGGGCATGCTTCATAAATTGTTCGCAAGCACTAACAGATATTAGATGGTACAAGCCTGTTACTTGCCTGACTGCAAACAATTCCTTTGTTTATGTCTCATTTGAGACTTGCGATGTAAAGTTTCTTGATCCCTCTTGTGGGTATTTGGCCATGATCCCCTTTGGTAGCCAGGATAATGTATACCCAGAGCTTATGAATGCCAGTGATACAGATATCATAAAATTGGTAAAGAAGGGATTTTCTGTTAGCTTTCCTAGGGAATATGTTGAAGATTCTTCCCACAATGCTTCTTGGATTTTTGATATGTGCCTGAAAAATTCAACCAGGTGAGTCTGCTCTGCACATCAAATATGAAACTGATTATCATGTAGTCCCATTCCCATTGGGATTTGGTTTATCAAATAATTCCCCAAAACTGTATGCTTCCTTCTCTAATTCCTTTCTGCGCAATGGTGTCATGCAGCTACTTTCATGAGCAATTATCTGGCACAAGCATCTTAAAATGGACTCGTGCTTTCTTCTGGACTGAATCACATTTCACACAATGTGTAGACTACTACCATACCCCAAATGTGTTTGACAAGGAGAGGATTGTGATAGCCATAGTATCAGTTATAAGCATGGTCAAGTTACATTTTAGTACGTGGATACTTCTTTCTAATCATCACGGGCTACAATTTTTTATTAACCTACTTATTTTGTTGTCTAACTTTATATGTTTGCAACTTGTTTGGTAGTATTATGTAGGCTCCTAATCCCTGCACTGGTAGTACTCATATTCCTTGCCCACAAGTACTGGAAAACAAGAATAACGATCGATGCAGTCGAGAAGTTCCTCCAAATGCAACAAATGATTGGTCCAGTTAGGTTTGCCTACACGGACATTACTGCAATCACTGGGCATTTTAGAGACAAGTTGGGTCAAGGAGGATACGGCTCTGTATACAAGGGTGTGCTACTCCCAGGCAATGCGCATGTAGCTGTCAAGATGTTGGGAAACTCCAATTGCAATGGCGACGAGTTCATCAGTGAAGTCTCCACCATTGGTAGGATCCACCACATCAACGTGGTTCGTCTTGTGGGCTTCTGTGCGGAGGAACTGAGAAGGGCACTGGTCTATGAGTACATGCCCAATGGTTCTCTTGACAAGTACATATTCTCAGCCGACAGAAGTTTCTCTTGGGATAGGCTCAATGAGATTGCTTTGGACATTGCAAGGGGAATCAACTACCTGCATTTGGGTTGCGATATGCAGATCCTTCACTTTGACATCAAGCCACATAACATCCTTCTCGATAGCAATTTTATCCCAAAAGTTGCAGACTTTGGCCTTGCCAAGTTGTACCCAAGAGACCAGAGCTTTTTTTGCCAGCAAGTGCCATGCGGGGAACTATTGGATACATAGCTCCTGAAATGGTATCTCGTAGCTTTGGTGCCATATCAAGCAAATCTGATGTTTATAGCTTTGGTATGCTACTGCTGGAGATGGCTGGAGGGCGAAGGAATGCAGACCAAAATGCAGCCAACTCAAGTCGAGCATACTACCCTGCTTGGGTTTATGACCATCTAGCTGCACAAGAAGCTGGTGAGATATCTGTTGCAGCGGACATGCATGAGTTGGAGAGGAAGCTGTGCATTGTTGGGCTACGGTGCATACAAATGAAACCACAGGATCGTCCAACGATGAGTGAGGTCATAGAGATGCTTGAGTGTGGGACTGATGGCCTGCAAATGCCTTCTAGGCCATTCTTCTGTGATGATCGTATTGTCGATACAGATTCGAACCATTTCTCCTCAGAGCTGAATGCAATTGAGGAGGAAGATGATTGAATTATTTACATATGTTTGTGCTAGGGTAGTACATAAGGTGAGCAGAGCATTAGCTTGTGAAACCTAAAATAGGCTATTATGTTTGTTTACATTTTCGTGATAGTCCATTCAGTTTTATGGTACACAGTTTTTCTGATTCCTGTAAATGTTTGTGAGAAAACATGTATAACTTAAGATGGATATTGGCAACTGTTATAATTATGCTGGGATATAATAATTGTCCTGAAAGCAAGACATGCGTTTCTGGATTGCCTGAGATTGGGACGGATACTGGAAAATGACTGTGAACCAGCAGCACAGTGCAGGAGCACTGTTTGTCCATGGCTAAATTCAACATGCCAACTTCATTCATGCCATGGTGACCGGAAAGGTGGCCATGCCATATTTGATTCTTATGGTAAAGCTTGGATGTTGAATTAATCTGGTTACTTTTGAGATGTGGTCATGCCATGATAGTAGTTTTCTTTTTTTTTTTTTTTTTTTTAAAAAAAAAACAAACGTGCCATGGTAGTTTGATTCATATCCATCTGAAACATGCCAGCTTCATCCATGCCATGGAGGTAAGGAGTCCACAAAGCTGGTGGTTACCTAGCCAAAAGTCTTCATTCCACTTGTAATTGGCAGAACTGTGCCACTAAGGCTTCGTTTGGGAACCGGGGAAGCCTCGCCCCGGGTGAGACTAAATCATTGCTATTTCTAGCTAACGCGAGCATGCATGGAGCCGCTCCTTTTCTCTCTGCTACAGCGACGGGAGCGACGGCTCCGCTCGCATGTGAGGCCGGGGAGTGACACGACGCCCGGACGTGGAGAGCGACGACCGGGGGAGCGCAGCGCCGGTCTCTCAGGTGGGCATCAAATTTGAGCAGTCCACAACTACATGCTGGGATTTACACCCAGGGAAAGGGCTTGGGATTTCCCAAGCGAGGCCTAAATAAATGAACCTGATTGTTATGAGAAATCACATCGATAATGGTGACAATGCAAAATTTCAGTCTACAAACAATAAGACTGAGTTAATTAATTATTGGTGGCACTGTTGTTAATTTGTCTCTATATTTTTTCCATGTAGTTTATGTATGGACACAAACTTAGCAAATACAACTCAATTTTTTGGTAGGCCAAAATGCAATCCGTTGTCAGATTTTCTAATCAGTTGGAATTCTTCGGTTCCGGCACACACCTGCAATCTTTGATTTTTTTTTTAAGGGAGAAACCATTTTATTTGTTCATGGTAGACTCACTTGATTACAAACGCCGAACGGCGGCACCAGCAGCTAGACATGTCTGCCTGTCTCTAGATTGATCGAACTTCTAGCTATACAATGGACGTCCACATTTGAACACCTCTTTTCGTGAACGAAATCTACAACTAGATAGTCCTTCGATCTCTCCTTTAACTCATGAACAATCTGACCATAGTGGCCCAAACCCGGACCCTTCAGGGTTCTAATCATATTCTCGCAATCGGAAGCAACTTTGATGGACCGTAGATTCAGATCAGCTGCGAGATCCAATCCTTCCCTGCAAGCGAGCACCTCGGCAATTTCAGGATCAGTAATCCCTTCCAAAACCAATGACGATGCACCCAAGAATTTGCCATTGGAGTCCCTTGCTATTGCTGCCAAAGATGCTCGTTTAGAGTTTTTTGATAATGCAGCATCACAATTGATCTTCATAATTCCTTCTTGGGGCGGCAACCAGCTTCGTGCATGGCTCAAGACGCCAATGTTCGAAGATTTCCTGGGCTGTGTTTCCTGCAATTCATCACAGTATTTATCAACGAAAGCATGCGTTGACAGTGGGCTTTGGTAGATGTTCTCATGAATCGCCTTCCTCCTTGCATACCAAACTGCCCACAATGTAACTGCGACTCTCACTGCATCTCCATGAGCCAGGGTTTCAAACAAATTCATTATCCCCTCGCGTCATTTTCCTGTGAGTGACTCAGATGTTCAACTATCTCATCTTTCTCAAGAGCCCACACACATTTGGCCATATGGCATTCAATCAGTGAGTGCTTCCATGAGTCATCTCCCCCGCAAAGCGAGCACTTACTACTCTCCGCCATGTTCCTATGCTTTAGAACATCAGTCGAGGGCAGAGAGCATCTCGCAAGCCTCCATAGAAAGATGCTCACCTTCGAGGGAACCCTGACCTGCCACAAGGAGCGCCACTCTTCTTCTTCTTTCTTTCTATCAGATCCGGAAGCACCCTGTGCGGCGATTTCTCAATGCTCAAAGCATTCTATATGCTGATCTAACCGAAAAGACACCCATCTTCTCATGATGCCAAGCCCAGAAATCATCCTGGATCTTGTAACTCAGTGGGATATTGAGGATCACCTCCACATCTTGTGGCGTGAAATATTGCTGTAGCTTCTGTCTATCCCATGCAGCCATGGTGGGCTCGATTAGTTCACATACCCTAGACGGAGGGTTGGGTGCCATACCTGGGATCGGGCACCGCAGACCATCCACGGGCAGCCAGTTATCAGTCCAAACATGGGTTGTCTCACCATCACCTATTCTTCTGATTAGGCCTTTTCTCATAACTTCCCTACCTTCCATGATGGATCTCCAAATCTTTGAGGGTGCACGCCCCATATTAGCATCAAGGAACTCACTGTTTGGGAAGTAGACTGACTTCAACACCCTTGCACTCAATGAATTGGGCTCCTTTGTAGTCGCCATGCTTGTGTTGGCAAGCAATGCCAAGTTAAACAGTTTGAAGTCTCTAAACCCCAAACCCCCCATGAACTTTGGCATAATTATATCATCCCATGCTACCCAGCATGTCTTCCTCTTTCCTTCTTTGCTACCCCACCGGAAGCTTCTTACTAAGCTCGTTAAGTGCTTGCATAAACCCCTTGGTAGCTTGAAACACGACATTGAGTAGGTGGGAATTGCTTGGACCACTGATTTTATCAAGACTTCCTTCCCACCTGCTGATAAACATTGCTCCATCCAACTCTGCATCCTTGCCCAGACTCTGTCCTTCACATATTTAAAAGCACCATTTGAGGACGATCCAACCTCAGTCGGCATCCCCAAATATTTATCAGTCACGCACTCGTTCTGGACATTGAGGATTGCTTTGATCTCATCTCTGACAGCCTGATGACACTTCTTTGCAAAATAGATAGTAGATTTTTGCTCATTTATCTGCTGCCCTGAAGCGTCACAGTATTGTTTCAGGGCATTCTTCACCACCCCCGCACAATCCTTGTTAGCTCTAAAGAACAGCAGGCTGTCATCCGCAAAGAGTAGGTGGCTGACCATCGGAGCTGTTGGCGCCACTTTTATTCCCTTTGAGATCTGATGACTGGACATGTTTTTTAAAAGGCACGAAAGACCCTCTGCTGCTATCAAACCTGCAATCTTTGATGTGCTCTGCATGGACTGGATTTTCTTTGTTACTGGGCTGGCTCATTTTTAGCCCAAGCCCAATATACTCTGGTAGAATGGGAGCCCCAATACCCATTTCTTCCTTCTTCCCACCGACTGGTGCTCACTGCTCAGGCATCGGCCGCCGTCGAGCACGGATCTCATGCAGTCAACCAATGATGAAATTCACCGAGCTTTTAATAGGAAATTTCATGTATTTCTTGTGCCTTAGTCACCTCCATGCCATTCTACACCGTGATGCCCTGGCTCGCTCGCCGGTCTCTTTGCTCCTGCAACGGACGCTTGCGGCAGCTCAGTGATTCGAGATCCAGAATCCTCCATGGCAATGGCTAAGGTAACAAGTTACTATTACCTTTCTCCTTTTTCCTGTTATAACAGGTGTGCTCAGATCCATTATCATCGTAGATCATTAGGAAAATTTGTCCAGCTTATTTTGAATTTTTGTCTCATTGAATTGGAAAAGGAACATGTACTACAGAAAGTACAGAATAGGATGGAACAAAATCATGGCAAGATCATTAGGAATTGAAGCAACAGGACTCTTTTAAACTATTACACACAAGCCTAGTCCCCTTTAAATTTGAGCCCAGAAAAGAAGACATTATGGGATGCGTTCAAGTCAAACTTTACCAAACTTTGACTTAGCCCCCAAACTTATATAGCTCATCATGGTTATATCGACCCGTGACAGCATCAGATAGAAATAAGGTAGAAAAATTCAAATACATTTTCATGCAGGCACTGTGGACTACTCTGCAACACAGCAAGAGCTAAGTTTATGTCTCGAATATTCAGTACATAATAATGATGATTATTCACCAACATAACTTTTATGACACTGAATGACTTTCAGAATTCAGATTAGACGAAAGGCTTCGGGGCATCTGCAGGTTCTCCAATCTTCCTGTTAACATGTTCACCACTTTTTGTCATTGAGGGTCGATTTCTTGGGTTCCACTGAATGCACCATAGGGCCACCATGGCTAGCTGTCTCACCTCCAGTCATTTCCGTAGAAAGTACCAAGGGCTGCCCAGTGATTACTCTCTCAAAGATCCACTCTGGGAGGTAAATTTCATTTTGGCTATCAACATTTGGGTCTGAGTTCCTCTTTCCACTTACCATTTCTAACACCAGCATGCCAAAACTGTAAACATCTGACTTGTAGGATACCCCACCAAAATTCTGAGAGTATAGCTCTGGTGCAATATACCCCATAGTACCTCTTGCTGCTGTCAAGGTAACAATGCTTTGATCTCTTGCACAAAGTTTTGCTAGGCCAAAGTCTGAGATCTTGGGATTGAAGTTGAAGTCTAGCAAGATGTTATGAGGCTTGATGTCAAAGTGGAGGATGCGTTTATTGCATCCTTGATGTAAGTATTCCATTCCACGGGCAATACCTATAGCAATATCTACCATTTTCTTTGGCACTAGTAGTTCCTGGAAAATACGAGAATGATGCGGGAATGTATATTTTTCCAGTGACTCATTAGGCATGTATTCATAAATAAGGGCACGCCTTGTTTCTTCAGAGCAAAAACCCAGGAGACACACAATATTTGCATGGTGGATTAGTCCTATGGTTGCAACTTCATTGATGAACTCTTCTCCCTCTCCTGTAGAGTTCTCTAACATTTTGACTGCCACAGGCACTCCATTTGGTAGCTTGCCTTTGTATACACTCCCAAATCCACCCTGACCTACTTTTTCCTTAAATCGCCTTGTTATCTTCTTAACTTCAGAGAAACTGTACCTTGTAGGTTTTGAGGTGCCATATGTCTTGAGAAACATTTCGACCTTCAAGTGTATCTCCTCATTATATCTTGTCTTTAGTGAAAGATAGAGTCCAGTGGCCACAATCGACAGAAGAACCACTGTGGCAACCGATGATGTAGCTATCAAGCAGAAAACAAGAAATCATTATACTGTGTCTTGATAGGAAGACACCACTTGGTGTTGTTACTGAGATAATGTTAAGAGCCATAGCTGACAAAGATAAGAATTTGTGTGTAATAAATATTCTTTTTTATTTTGGATAAAAGTCATATGCGATTAGAAGTAGTACCTGCAATTACTTTGACGTGTGAACCTGCAAACATCAAAGAAGAAAATAAGTCTCTATTGATGGTTTAGTATGAAAGGATGATTTGTTGAGAACAATGTTTTCTGATCGTTCCTGGTACTGATCAGGATGATTAATCGTGATTAATCGAAGGTCCTAATCGACTGCTAGGTACCGATCAGGGCGACTATCAGAAAACATTGGTTGAGAAAGAAAAGGTAAGATCCAATATTTTGGTACAATTAGCTGCATGGTGTAACCCCGCCTCCAGCATGTACAATAAAAAAGCTCTATTTTTAAAAAAAAAAAAATCAATATACAGTATTTGCATGGATATAATGTACTAAAAGAGTATGTTGTTGTATCCCTGTTTGTACTTTTCCTTAATGAAAATGAAAAAAATATGAGGTAGGGGCCTCCCCTGCTGACTCTTTAAAAACATTGTACTAATGCTCCTGTACATGTTTTATCACAAGAAAGGTTCCTTAAGAGAAAATGCAAATATCAGAGGCAAGTTTGTGGTGCCATCTCTGGTGATCAACCAGGTTGTAGTCTCTACTAGTGTGCACCATTTTGTCCCAGCCAACTGTAAGCTGCATCCAGCATGCAGTCTCTCTTTCAGAACTACTCCCTCTGTCCCAGTATGTGTGTCGTCCGGGCGACAGTTCCGTGTCCCAAATTTTGTGTCGTTCCCTACCACGCACTAGGCCTATAGCTACTGCATGCACCGCACTGAGCGCTACTGGCTACTGCATGCACCTACTAAGCTCTGTCTATTCTTATTCTTTCCCTCTCCTGGCAGACTCTCCACCGCACAAAATTACTCACTGCTGTATAGGGGTATGAGGGACTTTTGTCATCAGTCTTGGTAACCGGATCATGTGGTTGGGCGACACACATATTGGGATGGAGGGAGTACATGGTTTTCTACAGACAACCAATTTCACATTGTTTCTTTATTCATTTGCTTTAACAGTGTTTGTTCCTTTCTGCAATTATCCCTTCCATTGCCCAACTTATAGGCAGTTATTATCTTGCTAGCAATTAACATACAGTTTGTGCTTTTTGTTGTATTCACTTTGAGCAGTATTGTACATCAATTTGTTTTCTCAAGTGTTTCTGTCTATTTTCTTTCTTCAGAAAAATTAACTGATGAATTTATTTCCCTTTTTCAGGAATACAAATCATTGATATTTGCAGCTACTTTGGTTCCAGGCTCTACTAATGCTGCTATAACATACAGACAAGGAAGGGTTTGTTGCTAGGACCAAGGATGATGTAACCTTAATAATCTCAATGTCAAGATGGTAAAGAAAAGCTGTTAGACCCAAACAATCCTAGCTCAGTTGCCAAGTAACTTGTGTTCTGAGTCCCAGCCTAAATAAATTCCATTTATCTGGTAATGTCAAAGGTAAATACGTTACATTGTAGGAGTTGCTTTGCTTTTAATTTGTCTTAGTTATGCATTTTGTGATCCTTAACAAAATACTCAGTTTTAGTGCAGTAAATTTTGCATGTAAAAGTTTTGCTGACCAATTGCTTAAAAGTGACCATGTGAATTGCCATTATCCTCTATCAATTGGTCATCTGTATTTGAAACTGCATTGTCATAATTATCGTACTGAATTCTTAACATCAGTGTTCTGTATTTATTTACCTTCGGCTTTACCAATTAAGTTCCTAATTTGTTTACCTTTCCCTTAATTAGTTAAAGCATCATTTTATGGGTATTTTTGTTGGTAGTAGTGCCCAATTTTCTATATGTGCTTAAGGCTGGCTGTTCAAATACTTGAAAAAATAGGTCAGACTGCTGCTATATCAAGCGGATCTTTATAGTTTATCGCTTTTGTGATTTTGATTATAGGTTGGCTTCCCAACAAAATGAGCTGCAGTACTACTTTGCAAAATAAGATGGCAATTATGTGAATCGCGTAGTAGCATCTGAGTAGACATAAATAAAAAATGTAAGGACTCATAACGTAAGATATGATAGGATCATGTGGCTGTATGGTTCTGCCCAGTTAGAGATAATACCGTGATTGATGCAGAAGGTTTGATTCCTGTGTGGGCTGAACCCACAGTATCTCCCACTTTGCTCACACACTGTACAGTCCTCTTGGATGCCGTCATAGTAATTCAAATAACTGATTGCTGTCGACCATGAGAAATCGATTATTGTTTCTGCTTGCTCCTTGAATGTTGAACGGTCATAGCGGCGCATTGGAAAGTGGCAATCACGCACAACCTTGCAATCTAGTGGTAGAACAGACAAGGATGCAGAATCATCCACCAAATAGGAGAATTGGGACGTGCTGCTAAGGCATGAGATGGGGCCAAAGATGTAATCAGCAGCAAGATTACTTGGTGTGAAATCTTTTAAGCAGCTAACTATCGTTGCATATTCAAGACGCTGTAGCAGTGAGGCACACGGGTCCTCCCAACTGATTATGCTTGCAGGTAGGGACACGGACATGAGCTTCTGCTTGCAGGAGGAAGATGAGTCCTCCACACGCAGGGCGAGCGTGAGGGTACCACGCCTGTAATCTATGGCGGTCACTTTGTACTGGGTAACTGCTGTTGGGACAACCAGAATGGTGTCATCGCCCGTAGCATCCTAGCTTCATGCATGGTGCTCCGCATAATGAGGAGGTATTGCTGGATTCAAGCCGGAAAGGGTACCTGATCTCCGGACCATGTTTGCTGCACCGAGATGGTGGGCAGTTGCTGAAGAAGTCGGCATCATCCCAAGCCTTGGCACTGTAATCTCCATCTATGAGAAGACACAACAGCAGGGCTATTACAAGAAATTCAGTCATCTCTTTTTTCTGTTTTTCTTTTTCAGCAGAGCTATGAAATAAGAGGAGGCGGAAGAGGATCAGAGGAAGCAAGTTTGTATTAATAGCTTCAAGGGCCGGGTCAAGTTGTGTAGTAGTTATGTCGATGTGGAGGACGTCCAACTCATGTATCAATAGTAAAGTAATTGAAGGAAGAAGAGGTTGAGGAGGTGGAAGCAAATAATAAGTGTCCACGAAACTACCGTGTGCTCCAGTTGACTTAGAATCAACGGTGCTCAGTCCGTGTGCTCAAGTTGACTTAAGTCAACGTTGCTTATTCAGACAATTGTTATCATCGTCTGGTCATCAAAATTACTGCTCCCTCCATCCCAAATTGTAAGTCGTTTGACTTTTTTACTCTAACTTTGATCACTGCGTCTTATTCAAAAAATTGTGTGAACATAGTCAAATTTAAGTTACCTTTGAAGAATGTTTATTAATAAAGCAAACAACAACAAAAGAAATGATATTTTGCACAAATTTTTGAAAAGACAAGTGGTCAAACTTGGTGCCAAAAAGTCAAACGACTTACAATTTGAAATGGAGGGAGTATCATTCTTGATATGATAGTAACTGCAAAAAGACATGGCTGCAAAGAAATCCACTCAAGCTTCCATATCAACAGTAACTGAGAAAAAGAATAAGATGAGGAAGTTTTTTTTAAATAAGTCTCTGTAGTTAAATTAGTAAATACAATTCCAAGTTTCCATGAAACTTCCTGCTGTCCTCAAGTATTTGGTCCAAGTCAATAGCACATCCCAATCATGTCAGGCCTGCTGTTCTCAAATAACTAAGCGTCCTTTCTCTCTCAGCCTGCCCATAGGCAACACCCTAGCTAGCATTCCTGCATCTAGAAATCTCTCATGGCGAACTCATGTGCAGCTGCAGCATTTCTTCATCCTTCTGCATGCTGGCAAGCTTTGCTTGTCTTTATTTCTGTAACTGCAGTTCGTGCTGCAGATGCTGGGGGCCAAGGTCAGTGTCCTCCTTTCTCCTGTGGTGATCTTCACAACATCTCCTACCCTTTCCGTAGGCCAGGTGATCCACCTGAGTGTGGTGTACAAGCATACGAGCTGGCCTGTAGCCACCGCAAGGCTACCATTCGCATCAACACCGGGACATATTTAGTCACCAGCATCAACTATACTGATCATTCCTTCTGGGTTGTGGACGCCAACTTGGACATGCACAGCAGTTGCCCTCTTTCTCGCTGGGATCAGTTTCCTTACTATGATTATTTGGGATCTTACTGGGAAAGTGGTTTGCATCTCCACTCTGATTTAGCCACTGAACATACTAGCTGGGCATGCTTAATAAATTGCTCGCAATCAATAACAAATAGTAGTTGGTACAAGCCAGTCAATTGCCTGAGTGCAAACACTTTATTTATGTCCAGGTTAGTTTTAGTTATTATTCCGGTGATTGTATAGTCAGCTCTCTTGAACCTTCTTGTGGATACTTGGCCATGATCCCCTTTGATAAGTGGTGTGATATCAAATACCCAAAGTTAGCGAATGTCGGTTATACAGATATCATAGAATGTGCACGGAAGGGATTTTCTGTTCAATTTCCTCATGATTATCACTCAGGCCACAATGTTTCTTGGATATTCGAAAGATGCCGAATTAATTCAACCAGGTGAGTCTGTGCTCCGCATCGAGTATGAAACCGATTATCTTGTCCAGTTTCCTTTGGAATTTGTTTATGTCATATAATTTCCCAAAACTGTATGCTTCCTTCTTTAATTACTTTGTTTACAATGGTGCCGTGCAGTTATTTCCACAAGCAATTATTTAGCACTAGCATCCTGAAATGGATCCGTGCTTTCTTCTGGAGTGAATCACATTTCGCACATTGTGTAAACTCCTACAATACCCCAAAGCATATGTTCCAGAGGGTTGTGATAGCCATAGTATCTGCTATAAGTGTGGCCAAGTTACATTTTGGTACGTGGGGGGTGTGCCTACTTCTTTCTAAACATTGCAAGCAAATTTTTTCAATAACCCACTTATGTCCTCTAACTTTATATATTTGCAATTTGTTTGGTTAGTACTATGCAGGCTCCTGCTCTCTGCACTGGTACTATTCACATTCCTTGCCCATAAATACTAGAAAACAAGGATAACAATCGATGTTGTTGAGAAGTTCCTCCAAATGCAACAAATGATTGGTCCAACTAGGTTTGCCTACACGGACATCACTGCGGTCACTAGCCATTTTAGAGACAAGTTGAGTCAGGGAGGATACGGCTCTGTATACAAGGGTGTGCTACTCCCAGGCAATGTGCATGTGGCCGTCAAGATGTTGGGCAACTCCAATTGCAATGGGGACGAGTTCATCAGTGAAGTCTCCACCATTGGTAAGATCCACCACATCAATGTGGTTCGTCTTGTGGGCTTCTGTGCAGAGGAAATGAGAAGGGCACTGGTCTATGAGTACATGTCCAATGGTTCTCTTGACAAGTACATATTCTCAGCCGAGAGAAGTTTGTCTTGGGATAGGCTCAATGAGATTGCTTTGGGCATTGCAAGGGGAATCAACTACCTGCATCTGGGCTGTGATATGCAGATCCTTCACTTTGACATTAAGCCGCACAACATCCTTCTCGACGGCAATTTTGTCCCAAAAGTTGCAGACTTTGGCCTCGCCAAGTTGTACCAAAGAGACCAGAGCTTTGTGCCAGCAAGTGCCATGCGGGGAACTATTGGGTACATAGCTCCTGAAATGGTATCTCGTAGCTTTGGTGCCATATCAAGCAAATCTGATGTTTATAGCTTTGGTATGCTCCTGCTGGAGATGGCAGGAGGGCGAAGGAACGCAGACCAAAATGCAGCCAACTCAAGTCAAGTATACTACCTGGCCTGGGCCTATGGCCGTCTAGCCGCACAAGAAGTTGGTGAGATATCTATTGTGGCTGACATGCATGAGTTGGAGAGGAAACTGTGCATCGTTGGGCTACGGTGCATTCAGATGAAGCCACAAGATCGTCCTACCATGAGAGAGGTCATAGAGATGCTCGAGTGTGGCACTGATGGCCTGCAAATGCCTTCTAGGCCATTCTTCTGTGATGAGGGTCATAATATGCCTGCTTCAGATTATTACCATTTCTCGTTAGAGCTTACTGAAATCTCTGAGGAAGACGAGTGAAGAAATATTTACAAGTCTTTGTGCTCTGGTGCTGGTAGTATGATAAGGTGAGCACTAGCTTGTGAAACCTGAAATAGACCGTACGTCAAGTTTTATGGCATGAGTTTCTGATTCCTGTAAACATTTACGTGGTGAAAAACATAGCAACTACTATTACAACCATGTGGGATTTAATATTTTCTCCTGAAATGATATGAGTCTAGGGGTGCAAATACCTTCAAACATCTTTAGTTCAAGCATTTGTACTATTTTTTAAAAAAATTAGAATAGCTAGTACAAATATTTGAAATAAAGAGGGTTTAGAGGTGCACTTGAAGGATACCCCTTTGCACCCTTATATGCGTCCAGGACGCCAGACAAATATTTAAACTAAAAAGGTTTTGAGGTGCACCTAAAGGATAACCTTTTGCATCCTTGTTGGATACTGGAAAATGTATTTCCCTCCAGGATGGACCCTCCTGGAGCACTACTCTGCCTCTCCTACGCCAGCGGCTCCTGCTCCTTGCCTCCGGTTTCCCCTCGTCCTCTCCCTGTTTTGGTTTTTTTTTTTTTGAACCAAGCAGTTTCTTGCAGGTCTTCCGTCCGCTCTGTACTCGGAAGTTTTTGACGAAAAAAAAGATAGATTTTTGGACAAGTTTCTGTTCACGCATGGGCACAAGGATAGTTCTCGTTGGACATGGAGTCAAATTTGGGCCGATCGCGTGCACCATATACAAATGTTTGTTCGATCGATGCGACGCGATACTTCAAGGCCATGTCTTTTATCATCTTCGATTTGATGATTTCACCTTCGTTGTCCATGGATGTATTGTGCGACCCGCTGATGGTGGAGGGATCCTCCTGCGATCCTCCGCGCCTGCTTCCCAAGTGCCCTCCTCCGCTTTGGCGCCTCGTTCCGCCGTAACAACGCTTTCGGCGCACCGCCTCGACTTCGACGCCTGGTATTGGCCGCGCATGGGCGTCTTCTAGCCCTTGCCTGTCGAGTTCGCTCCGCTTACTGACCAGCCCGCCAACCCGGGGGCTCTCGCCCGCCATGGACGAAAATAACGTGCCGGCGCCGCGGCGCAACACCTGGCGTTCCTGCGGAGACCAGTTTACTGCGATATAAATCTTTGGGTTACAATACTATTTTTCTATAGAAAATTTGGCCATGCTTGATTTTTAATATCTTTGGAAATTACATGGTTTTTAAAAGGCTCCTACATACTTCATTTTGGACATGTCATTCGGAAGAACAAGTTTGAGAAGTCTTTGGTGGGTATACTTTCAATTCTATCATGCGTACCATAGAAAGATTTTTCATAGAAAAACATATTTTTATTTTGTAAATGTAATATCGTTTTCATGATGCGTAATTTTACCAAAAATCATTTTTCAAATTAAGATTTGTTTTTGAAATTCTGCTAACCACACCATATCATTTTTCAAAAGTTAGTATATATCCTACAAATAAACAAAAAATAATAATGAGATCATAGTAAAACTAGGTAGGGGTACAATTTATGAATTTTACATAGTTTATTATGTAGTATATCAGTTTTACTCCCTCCTAGATGGTATTAGAAGTCGTTTAGGATAGTGACACGGTCTCCAAAACACAACTTTGACCTCTTATTATTATAAAAATATTTATGGAGATGTGATATAAGTATACTTTTATTAAAGTATTTTTAAAGACAAATCTACTCATATAATTTTTACATTTACAAACTCCATAACTTAAAAAGTTATTGATGATTTATATTCCGATGTTTGACCAAAACCTTGTCCAAAACGACTTCTAATACTAACCGGGAGGGAGTACATCTCTAGGGTAAATTGGTTGAGGTAGGTCAAATATATTTTCTTTCCACAGAATAAATTTGTCTTCGTTGTTGGGCTATGAGACTTTAACTTTGGCCCATCTAGCCATACTTGTCGGACCAGCCTTGCCGTCATAATGTGTCCAACAAAGCAACCCACCTTTTTCAAGGCCATACACCTCAATACTCTATGGATCCACCGGGTGCACCATTACCTAATGGCGCTATGGCCACCATTGCGGGCGACGATGCCCTTTACATCCATAGAGCATCGGCGGCTAGCTAGGCGTCATTGCAATATCCGCTATCTAGATTTGACCAACCCTCTACTCGGGTGGGACATTTCTCTATCGTCTATGTCCCCAATCACCATCGGGCTACGAGGGAAAGGGGATTTTGTAAGGTTGCTGAAAACGAAGGCCATATCCGGTCAAGACTATTGCCGCCAGGTCATCCAAGCGAGCAATTCTCTTTATGCACTCCATGTGAAGATAGCAAAGACCCGGTAGATATATGAGCAGTACAGTCTTGCCATGTGGCGAGCGCACGGAATAGCCATGTGGAGTAGATAAACTATGGCCGTCCGTATTGAAATCTTTATTATCTTACTATAATACACATGCATGAGAGCTTTCCTAGCTCAACGTGCCAGGCTCCTCCGTTCGTCACCGAACCAAAAAATCGCTGCGCGGGAACGGTAACGGAATGCTCGCCGGGAATGGTGAGGCAAAACCCCGTTGCCAGAAACGTGCTGCTCAAGAAACGTGCTGCTCAAGTTGGTTGCTGAGCAGCTGCAGGTGGGGCCGCGCATCGATCGAAGACCAGCGTCCACGCAGACAGCTGGCCAGCAAAAGCAACTGCAACTGCTCTCCCTTCCCCAACCCAAATTCCAATTCCAATTTCGAAGAGAGGGGAAATCACCACCCTTCCACCAAAAGCGATCCCCGTTCTGCCGCCCGGACGCCTCAGCGGCGACCATGGAGGGCTCCGCGTCGGATGATGGCTCCGCGTCCGCCGACGGGTTCGCGTCGGGGTCAGGCTCCGCGTCCGCCGCCGGGTTCGCGTCGGGGGCAGGCTCCGGGTCTTCTGCGGCCTGGTCTGCGTCTTCCTGGGGCGTCGCCTCGTCCGGGAAGGCGACTTCACCGTCGTCCTCGCATCAGGATCGTGCGGCGTTCTCGTGGGAGTCCATGGCGGCTTCCGTGGAGGCACTGGGGAACCACTACTCTTCGTCGGAGTGGTGGCCACGCTTGGCGTGCGTGGTGGCGGCCGCCTCGACCACCGCTCGCTCTGCCGTGTCATTGCCGGCCGCTCCCTCCTCGCCGGCCGCTCGCCCTTCTCTCCCCGCCCATCTGCACCGTGCTGCGCGTGCAAAGCATCGAAGCGCGCCTGCACGGCCGACTGCGAGCTGGCCCCGTACTTCCCGGCACATGAGCGCGAGGTGTTCGACATCGTGCACAAGCTCTTCGGCGCGAAAAGGATGGCCGCCGCGTTGACGAAGATGCGCCCGGAGAAGAAGGCGTCGTACGTGACGAGCCGCATCGCTGAGGCCTACGCTCGAAGCCTGGACCCCGTCCTGGGTCTCAAGGGCATACAGATCGCCCTGGAGAAGCAGCAGGTCACCGGTGCCAAGGGGATCCCCTCACCCGTCACCGCTGCCGCCCCGACGTCTCCGTCGCGCCAGGGGTGCCCTGCCTGTGTGTCCAGGCGCCGCAACTGCGCGCCGTGCTGCCCCCTTCTCCAGTTGTTTCCTACGGCCGATCTCTACACCAGAGCGCGCGACACGTTCGGTGACGACGGCGTGGATCGCCTGGCCGAGATCCTCGGCACCCTGGACGGTGACGGCCCTCACCAGGTCAGCGTGCCCAATCCCGTCGGCGGCGCGGTGGCCTTGGTGCGTGCTCTCCTGGGCGGGCACGATGGCGGCGTCGCAACTAACGCCAGTGTCCGCAGCGACGCCACCACGTTCCTGCACTGGCTGCTGCGGATGCCGGTGGCACAGGCAGCGCAGAGCCCCATTCCTGCTACAAAGGTGAACAGGGCATCACGCTGTGGTGCGTGCAAGACCCTGCAGACCAAGTGCCCTGACAGCTGCACGTTCGCGCCGTATTTCCCGGCCGCCAAGATGGATCAGTTCGCATTGGTGCGGCAGGTGTTTGACTCTTTGAGCTCAGCTACATCCGCGACACACTTCAGGGCCGGAACAGCAATGTGCCCCAGGAAAGGATGGAGGAGTGCGTCGGCTATCTCGTGCAGGTTGCTAAGGAACTCGTCAATGCTCACACCACTGGATATCTCCCCTCCATATGCCAGTTGATGCAGAAGCTCCAGGAAGGACACGGTGATCTTGGCGTCAGCAAAGAAGAAGAAGCATCGTCAACTCCTACTTCGGATGATGGTGTCCCTTGCAAGAAGGCTAGGTTAGACTAGTTCCTGCCTTTCCTTAATCACCCCCGCCTTATATGCTTTGCTCATTCGGGTTAATATCCTTGCAAACTATGTGTGAGACCGGATAGTTGGTACCGTTAATCACGTGCCTCAGAATTCGATGAGATGGGATCTTTGCTCGTTGCGTTAGTGTTGTGACTCAATGCTGAGATTGTTTGTGAGATGGTAGTAGGTATTGGACACCGTACTTAATGCATTCGGATGATATTTGGTGGTCAGAATATTGAATGGATTAACCATGCTTCTTGTCTTCTTGAGCAGAACTAATTATTTTCAGTTTTGAAATATTGAATGGATTAACCATGCTTCTTGTCTCCTTAAGCAAAATTAATGATCTTCAGTGTTGAGCAGTTAGGCATTAGTTTTATGTGTACCATGTACTGCTAAACAATTTCAGGCTGCCATCTTAACATTTAACTGCTGTCTAATTTTTTTCGTGAAGTTGCCCCTTCTCAATGCACTAGTTTTTGGTCCTTCAGAGTGGTTTTCCCTCCTAAATATCGGTGTTTCTGCTTCTGAACTTTTGACCTTTTATCTACTGGCAATTATCATGTACTGCAGACATATAATTCATTTCTATAGCCCAAAGTATTTATGGCCTTTTATCTGAATTAGTCTCACAGTTTGTGTGATAGCACGTGACTGTGTTAGAGTTACAATGTTATGCACTTACCAGGACCTACTGTTAGGTATCAGCACGATGGACGAACAGTCTAACGCACTGATCTAATAACAAGTAGTTATATCTGAATTGTCACGGCTATGTTTCTACAAGTTTTGGCAGTCTGATGCAAGCCGCTACTGCTACTGACTAGTCCATTTATCGTCGTGCATATCTGTTTATGAAACATGCAAATTAAGACTCCTGCACTGCTAAAGTGATATCAGCTTTACTACCATGTCCATAGAAATTTTATCAGTGAACTTTCAACATTACAGATGGAACTTTCAACTATCTGTGTTTTACCTGTGTTTTTGTAATAGTATCTAATTAATCTAGCGTGGATCCGACATCTTGGTTAGATCTACAATGTACTCCGGCTTAAAGTTATTATTACTCTGGAAATGTATATAATAAGGTGCTCTGTTACACTCTTGTAACTGGGCTCCAGAAATCATCCTTTTTATTCGTTGTCTTGCAAGATCTGGTTTCCTGTCATTACTGTGGCTGTGTACTTAATATGTAGCCATTTGTTCCATACACTTGCATTGTACTACTACTGCATTGAATTAATTTTTGCCTTGCAAATGTATTTTTATTCTGCGTATGGAGTTGATGCAACTAGTGGATTGATTGGTGGGCTTTCTATTCGTCCAAATGAGGCTATCACACCCGTGTTTCTTGCAAGTGGAAGTCGTACTCATATGTTACTTGGAAGTACTGCCACGCGGTTGGTTATCGATATTCAGTTTTACGGTATGACTTGTTTTAACTCTTTTATGTATTGTAGTAAATGGTAGAGATGTCCGGGGTGACGTATTTGGCCAAGGAGCCAAACCTGAACATATATTTTTATATTTTTTCAGTCACCAAATACACTGGTGCTTAAAAGTGGTCTGTGGCCAATGTGGTTGTGCTGTTCTAGACAGCAGGTCTTGACACCTAGGAGTATCACAGTTAAAGATCAATTCAGCCTTTTCTTTGAAAGCCGTGCACGATGTGTTTATGCATTTTGACTCTGAGAAAAGAGCTCTCATGGATTCTATTGTTATTGGCGGATTATTAAAAGTACACAAACAACGTTTGCAGTGTAGGAATTTACTTCTATTGCTACTTAGTGACATGGATCCAAAAACAGGCACAATAATGCTTAAAAGTGGTGCACTTAGAGTGAAGGACAGATATGTGAACCTGGTTCTTGGTATACCATATAGAGGAGAAGTAAATCTGTGGAGTAGAAGCCCTGGAGTCATTGACGTGAAGGCCAATCTTTTCCTTGCTAGTGACAGTGATATTACAATTGAAAGCCAGACAATTTTATTGAGTGACTTATGGTAGAAAGATGAATAGACAGGAAAGAGATGCATTGAAGGTGGCTGCTATCTTATTTGTGGACTCTTGCTTCTTAGGACCCAGAGGATGCAAACGTAAAACTAATAAAGATATACTCAAGCATGTTGCATACCCACTAAACATCTGCAAAACCAATTGGTCAGGTTATGTTCTTAGAGTATTACAACAATCAGCTTCCAAAGTTCAGCACAATTCTATGGAAATGGACAGCATGTGGAACCAACTCCACTCGGTCGGCATATAGGGCCCAATTCTATGGTTCCTACAAAGCTTTCAAAACTGATCTCATATGGAAGGCGACGCTGAAAACAAATGCAAGGTATTCGCTTGGATCTTGGCACGGGAGAAAATCCTCACAGCAGACAACCTCAAAAAAGAGAGGTTGGCGCATCAAGACCATTGTGCCTTGTGCAATGGACCTCTTGAAACACCCCTACATTTGGCCTTACTGTGCCCGTTCGCCAAAGTTGTGTGGAACCACATCCTTCAGTGGGAGCATTTCGACGCATCCCAACTATTGCCGGCCAGTGATCCAACACATTTCGTTTCATGGTGGGAAGAGGCGCAATCAAGGATAACAAAGGATGAAAGGAAGCGTTTCAACGGAATGGTCATCTACGCCGTTTGGAATATATGGAAAGAGAGAAATAGGAGAATTTTTTCAAACAAATTTCAGTCGCCGCTCCAGGTCGCCTTAACGGCCAAAGAGGATATCGCGCAAAGGAGGAGAGCTCACTCTTGGGACGTGTAAAATCTTTTGGGTTTTTTTTCCGGTTTGCTAGCCACGGCTTCACCGGGGCCAAACTCAACATTCTCCTGTACATAAAACTCTCTTTCCTATCTTAATGAAAGGCAGAGCTCCTGCCATTACTTTCAAAAAAAAAAAAAAAAGTTCAGCACAATTTGAGGGTTAACAACAAGTCAATACTTCTTGAGGGTGCCTTTTAGTCTTGCTGGTGTGTTACCTCCTACTTGCGTACTCGCTCACATAAAAAATGAAAAGAAACATATCTGCTTGACATTCATCATGTCATGAATCAGAGCCAGAGGAGCCTCTACAATCATGGTCATAAAAAAGAGAAGTGTCGTACTAAACAGGAGCATGGGAACTCCTGACTGGCCTTCATTTTTGAATTGCAACAGTGTGCATCATGTTCCACACAGGCGTGATGAGACACAGGTCACAGCCACAGTTTCAACGTTACTATAAACACCAACAACACAGTGAAGTACTGCACAGAGGCAACCGCCAGTGAACGGTGTCAGCACCGGCGGCTATTAAGTGGGGCCTACTGTTTTTTTCCCTGACACTCTGCTCTGCCGTAGCGCCACTGAAGTTTTTGGCATGGGGCTAGTAAAATTTGCTAGTTCACTAGTGTCTACCAACTCCATAGTTTTTTTTATTAACGAATTTGGATTTTGTTGACCCATACTGTCATTTCTTAGTATTTTTAAGGTTAGATAATTTTGATAGAGAAAGGCACAGGAGCTGAGCGTACATCAAATGTGACCTTAGGGGCAACAGCTGACCATGGTTGATGCAAACAGTGCAGGTGCATCATTGTCTCACTGCTTTTGCCAACGAGCCTCTCGATTGTGAACTGATGTGCGACTGTGCTGTCTGCTGACACCCTGAGGTTCTGATCTTTGCACCACTGAATGGACCAGTGGTCATGCAGTCATGCTATGTTGTTCAGTTTTCAGGAACACCTATGAAGGAGTTGGACTAAACTAATGCTCAAATGAGAGGCAAAAGAACATTTTCTCCACTACTAAGATACAAAAATGTCCTAAAGAATTGAACATAATTTCGGAGGCAGAGGTACATTGTCTCCACTAATAAGATATGACATTGTCTCCACTACTAAGATATGACAATGTCCTAAAGAATTGAACACAATTCGTGATGCTTGCTACCTCTATTGCTTTTCCATACATCTGAGTCTGCAGATACAATTTAGCATATTCCTCACTCAACCTGCACATTTCAGTCTCAGGTTTTCTGGAACCAAATCTCGTGGTTTCCTAGTCCATCTTTGGTATTTCTGATACACCTATATGGATAAACACCTGCAGATCAAATTGCTGCTCAATTAGTACTATATTTTGAGTCCTCCAAATGTAGACCAACATGTACATAGTAGTCTCAAGTGATCATTCGAAGGCTTACCCATAGAATAAGGCAACACAGCAAACCAAAGTGTTCATAAAGGCCACATTCACATTCATATCTTTCCCCATTATTCACAAAAATAACTCTAAACTCCGGCCTTCTATAACGCTGCACAAATTCAACGTTAAGTTTGTGTGGCATACAATGAAAATGATATTGTTTGTGGTCTTTGGAACACCATAATTGTGTATCTTATCCATTTCATCACTGAACATTTCATAAACTTTCCTAGTATAAATCTTCATCTTCATTGCATGTTTCTCCACATCCCATGGTCTCTTATTGACCCCCACATCCTACACTTCATTGGATTAGAAAAAAAAAACATTAGTTTGGAATAACAGCGTCACAGTTCATGCTCAGCCCTTTCTTCTTCCGCATAATGCCGATACAAAAGCTTAGTCAGGTTTGAAACAAACCTTTTCACTGAGCTATTCCGTGGCACCACGTTCTTTAGCATATGGTTGGCACTCTCTAAGCACACATTTTGTACCCGATAACTAATTAAGTTACATTTCAATTTGAGAAGTGAAGCACACATTTTGTGTCATGTTGCTTAGATTTATAGCTCCAAAGGTAAAGGCTACATTTAGGAAGTAAGCAATATGAAAAGCATACAAGTGATCTACAGAAAGGTAGTGTTGAATTTAGGGAGTAAAGAATATGAACAACATCAAGTGAATCTGCAGAAAGGTAGTGTTAAGAATACTTTAACAAGCAACTAAAACGGTGAAAATGCTACAATAACCGGTTGAGCAACATTATGATAAACTCAATTTTTAAGAAACCAAAATGTTGTTTTTATAGTTCAGGAATCAATGACTTTTTTAGACAAGGCTAGTAGCCTAGTTCTAATAAATAAATAACAAAGAAAATGTTAGTTAGTCCACTAGCAAAAACATACTGACATACATCTAATCAATTTTTGGGTTCACTGATCTAGCATTTTCATTGCCCACAAAATATTCTCTGTTAGTAATAACATTTAGTAAATGACTTCATAACAGCTAGCCATTTTTTCGGCAAGGACGGTCTTCGCACATCAACGACACAGAAACGCCAACTATCAGAACACCAGCTCCTCCACCGATCGATACAGATCCGAGCTTGGAGCACAAATCAAGAGAAGAGAAGAAAGAACACAAGAACACGCAGCACACATCAAGGTAACTTAAGATCCTAGAAACGAGCTCAGAGCACACTACCTCGGAGGAAGAAGCTTCCTCCAGACGCAAGATGCTTGGCACGCAAGTACACTCTTCGTTTGTTTTAATGAAAATGTGTAATTGTGGGACCTCTAGTTTTTTGCGGTCAAAAAAGATGCTTGGCATGCTCCATGAACCCTAAAGCAATATCCCAACAGTGGTGGAAGGAGAGGGGAAAATTAGGCACAACATGGGATGAGAGAGGAGGGCAAGCAGGGACCTGTTTAATATTCAGAATTATAAATGTCAAAAATATAAAACAGACCCCATATTCTCAAAAAGTGCTGATCACCATTCTGAAGATTATTTGCAGGAGTGGGATGGCTAAATCATCAGTAGGATGGACGCATTACCTGTACATATCCCCTTTGAGCAACACTTTGAACGGTTGAGTCTTGGGTAGTACTGCAACAAATGAAAACAATCTTATTAGGATTAGGAGAAATAACAGTGGTTGCACAAAGCAACTGAAGTTTCTATCTGATTAGTTAAACGGCCAACTAACCCGAATGCCAAAATATTTCTAGAACAAACTAGACCATCTTATTCTTCACTACCATTGACCAAATTCCTCAAGTACTTTTGAAGCTAGCAATCAAAATGCAACAGATTTGCATGACCTGTCCAACTTTAGTAACATAAAAAAACAACTGACTAGCCCATGTACTGCAATATGAGAACATCATTAGGGCTTCTCCAGTAGCAAAGAAAAGAGAACCCTGAGCTGGCGTGAGAGCAAACCATATTGAATCAAGCTACTGTAAGATTTAATTCATGAGCAGGTGAGAGCAGAATCATCACTTATGAGTTCATGTAAGTACATTAAATATTATTTTGGCTATCAAAGTTTTGTCCACAGGACTACATCAAGACATGGTTGCACCATTTTATTCCCTTACCCAATCTTATTGTGGGGTCTATTTGTTGAGTGATTGTTCACGAGCAATTTTTTTTTTATACCAGGGCAGTGCACATGGTGGCAATGAACCGATGCAACCACCAATGATGCCCTTAACTTCATATAGTGACCAAGATCCTGTGAAATATAGCTTTGAATGAAATTCAAAATGCTTTGAATGAAATTCAAAATGACCAAGATAAGTGTCATACAACAGCATCGGTACCCTTGTCTATCAAATCAAGCTTTGTTAAGACTCCAAAAGTCCTGTCACCTTAAGACGTTCAAAGAAGAGGTTGTAATATATATGATTGGAACTGCACTGATTATTAGGTACACCAACAAAATAGTTTATTGTAATCCTGTCTAATGTAAAGTGTGATTTCAAATGCTTTAGGGAGAGGGGGTTAAAAAATCAAAACTGCACCTGAAGGATCAACATCCCTAGCAAGCTTGATAGTGTCTGATGTTGCTATATCTTGATTAGCTAGGGAGGTAGCCAAGATGATGCAATTTGGCTGAAGTTTCCAGACAAAAGAACAGAAGTAAAAGAAAATATTAGGTTTTAAAAATATGTGGGAAAACATAAAATAGAGCTCATGATTTTCTGATCTAGATTTCTTGTTGTGCGTGAAATATACAAGTCTATCTCACTGTCTGTAAATTCATAGTGCCCAAATCAGGAAAAAGACTGCTGACAAAGTCTGGGCTACATGTGCCACAGAAAATTCAAGAAGCACAAGTAATAACTCAAGTAAGCATACCACACTATAACTAATAGCAAGCAACAGACATGATTTTCTTTACCCTGCCAACATAAGACCGAACCATGTTTTCAATATCTTGAACAATAGATTCTGGTTGCCCCTCTGTAGTTAAATGGTGCAGGTACCAAAAGTTAAATAATAGAAGGCACGGTAACCAAAACTAAAGCAAATAATTCATCAACTGAGGCATTACCTACAGCTACCTTTGTCAAAGTGTCAAGTTAACAACTGCATATAGAAATGTGACATTAATCTACAGACAGGTCAAGGGATACGGAACATAAATGTACTCACTGCAATACTGCAGATAAAACTTCACGTGGCATAATAAAGTTTATGTACCAAGAACATAATAAGTTATGGTTCTTTTTCCTTTTTGGTACTTGTGCTTCAGGAACAAGAACTAGAAAGAACCATGAGTCTACATATGTTGCTATTGCTTTGAACCATACGAACACCTTGAATAGAAAGCAGGGCACACTATGTTTGCACAATGGACCCACCAAACTAGAAGTGCTTAATTCAATAGCATAATGCATAGAGAATTTAAGAGTTACACTGAAATTTTTTCTGCACATATGACTTTTACTATTTCACCGCATTATTCTGATCTGACCTCTAAGTACCCAAAAAATCAACAAACACAAACAAAACTATTTCAGAGCATTGCATATGCTGATTCACATGAAGACCTGCAATTTTTGAGAATAATGGCAGGAGCTCGCCTCTCAATTAAGACGGTAGAAAAGTATGTACAAGAAGAGTAGCCGAACATGTGCAGCCGCACACGAAGGGACTACCCACCCACACGACGCGGAAGAGTACACAAGCGCCACGAGTCATCGTTGCCTGCCGATTGCAAAGCAACCCGCAGCTCCGACTTCCCGACCGGACCCGGACATCAAACGAAAAACAAACAGACGGCAGCCCGAGGCGAAAAGGCCACAACAGTCATCGTTGCCCAGCTCAAGAGAAGAGCAGCTCCGACTTCCATTCGAACCTTCGCCCTCCTCGGCTCTTGCCCTACTTCCGGAAGCAGGCGAGTCGACGAAGAAAGGGGGTTCGCCTCGCGTCATCGTTGCCGAGCCACGTCCCCTAACGCAGCAGCTCCGACTTCACTCCACAAACCCACTCTACACGCACATCGGTCGCCGAAGATGAAGGGCAACAAGCCGAAGACGATGTCGTAGCTTGGACGAAGAGCGACGCCTTCAGGAAGGGGATGACGTTAGGACGCCACCGCCACTCGTCCAAGATGGACAGGGCTTTCGCCCAAAGAGACTGGGGGAGCACGACGCCCTCAACAGGGGAGCGACGCCCACGGGCGCCGCCGTCGCCACGGCTTTCGCCGCGGATCCTCCAAGATGCGGTGTCCCGCACGACGGGAACCCATTCTTTGTCGTCGTATTCGCTGCTCGGCGTCCCAAAGAACCCCATCGGAGGGGCATCGGCCGGCCCGGCACACGGCAGCCAGCAAGAACCGCGTCAACCGCCACCCTCCGGTCGGGCCCCGGAACCGAGCCTCGTCTCGCCGCGCGCGTGTCACCGCCGCACGCCTGAAGCGTGCCGGAAGGCCCACGCGCCGGCATGGCACTCACACTCGCCAGCCAGCGGCCAATGCCGCCCATCACGGATATGCGTGCCCCGCCCGCGAGGGCGCCGCGGCCCAAAGCACCACGGATCGAGGCGGGTCCGGGGCTCCGGCCAGAAAGAGAGCCCCACCCATGGCGGCACCACCGTAGGGCGGATCCAGCGCAGTGGCCTCCGATCCAACCGTCCGGGCTCCGGAGGGAGGAGCGACAGCGGCGGTGCCACCGAGGGAGAAAGAGAGGGACGGGGGGGGAAGAAGGAGCGCCGCCGCCACTGCTCGCCCCTCCCGCGCCACCACCGGGCCGGTGCCGCCGCTGATGAGAGGCGGCCGGCCTCGCCGAGCCCCACGCTGCCGGGGCGGAGGCGCCGCCTCGCGCGGCCGCGCCCCGCGCCACCACCGGAGGGACAACGCCCCGCCGCCACCTTCCCGGCGGGCCGCGCGCCTTGGCGGCGGCCCGCCCGGCGGCGGCGAGGTGGGAGGTGGGAAGGGAGGGAGGGGAGGCGCGCGGCGGCTAGGGTTCCACCCGAGCCGCCCGCGTGGGGGCGACGGGGGGACGCGTGGGAGGCCTTGCTCTCACAAGTGTCGAGCTTTATGAAGACCTGCAATATCTATAGGTTTTACTGGAGGAGCAAAATCAATGAATTCTTCATCTCAGCAACAGCCTCTCGACTAAACGAGAACACTCCATCTCAGTTCCATCAAATAGAGGTTTCTGAGGTGAAAGAACATCAGCACGAATAGCAGATATTTATACGGCTACCAACCTTTCTATTCCCAAACAAAGCTAGTCCCGTTATTACCTACTGGAATACACATTCTAAGGTTAAAAAAAAAACGCTAAGATTCCTATATAAGTAATTTGGGGTAATAGATTTTGTAACTTCTGCCAAGTTTACGTACTGGAAAAGACATTCCACTGTTAACTGCATCTGGTTTGGCTGAGCATCCAGGTCCACAATCAGTCTGTGCCTAAATTTGTGAAAGTATTTATACAAATCTGGACCCTGGAGGTACGGAGAGGTGTCTCATGCTTACCTGAGCAACAAGTGTCCCGGTTGAGGCGAGCTCGTCGCGAACAAGGTCCCCCGTCGGCCGTCGCGAGGTGGCCCGCGCCGAGGAGTCACGAGAGGCAGCTCGCGTAGGTTCTTGCCCACGCCGGGGCAGCCCAAGTATACCCCTGTATACCTCACGGGATTCGACTCCGACATGGCCGCCGCAGGATCTGCCATTCCCACCTCCGGATCCTGCCGAATCCGCCATGGCCGTCGTCTTGAAGCCCGCCCACCGTGCCGTCGCCGCCGACGCATTTGCCGCACATCGAGTACCAAATCTGCTGGCCGCCCAACGGCTTGTAGCGGGCAGACCTGATTTTTTTTAAAAAACGAGATACCTCTGCTTTTTATTGAAAGCAACACAGTTTGTCAACACTGGGGATACCAGTTTACAAATGAGAGCAAAACGAAACAGGATGACTACGACAGTTATTACAATTCAAAGATGTCTGAGGGTAAATTTGTCGTCGCCTTGAACTTCTGCATCCATGCCAGAATGTCGTTCTTCACTTTGTCGAAGCGTCTCCGGTCCTTCTCCTTAAGTTTGATGCTCCACTTCTGCATAAGAGAAATTGCATTGTATATTACTTGAAAAGTCGATTTAGGCACGATTTTCTCAATGACCAGCTTGTTCCTTGTAGTCCGTAAGGACCAAGCAAAGCCTGCAAACAGAAACATGATCAATCGGGCAGACCTGATTCAGGCCGCGAGCTCAGGGATGCGGAGTGTACCTGGAACTCTTGCACTCGAAAGTGTCCCTTTCCCTTGGCACCTTGCTACTGGAACTCTACTGGAACTCTTGCGCTCCAAATTCGCAGCCCGGCGTCCTCAACCTGCCCTACCGATTCTACCCTTCCCTCCTATCCTATTCGAGTACCTTTTCTCAGCTGCAACACAGTACTGCACGAATCTTAAGTCCGGAGCATTTCAATGGACAGGATACACCTGCCGCACGCATACACTTGCGAGAAATCCCCTACTGAAACGCCATCGTTCTTGCATCAAAAACTGGCGGCGCAATGCACCAAGAAGGCATGCATGGACTACTGTAGAAATATTTCTTTCTTTGAATGTCACAAGAATTTACTACTACAGTCTATAAAGTGATAACCGCTCTGTACTCGGAAGTTTTTGACGAGAAAGAAGATGGATTTTCGGAGAAGTTTCAGTCCGAATCACGCACGGGCACAAAGAAGAGATAGTTCTTGTCGGACACGAGTCCAAACTTGGACCGATGCGCGTGCACCATATATATACTTATATAAATCCACGTTTGTTCAATCGATCGATTCGACGACTTTATCCATGGATCTTGTGTGCGACACGCTCATGGTTGAGGAGATCCTCCCACGCCTGCTGCCCAAGTGCCTCCTCCGCTTCGCAGCCACGTGCCGCCGTTACAAGGCCCTCGCGCGCGCCGCCCGACTTCGCCGCCCGGTACTGGCAGCGCACGGGCGCCTTCTTCCAGCCCCCTGAACAAGCCGGTGGAGTTCGCTCCGTGCTTCCCGACCAGCCCGCCAACCCCGGGGCGGGGGCTCTCGCCGGGACGAAAACAATATGCCCGGCGCGGACACGGGCGTTCCTGCCCGAGACCGCTGCGGAGGAGAAGGCCTACCGCGACACGTCGGCGTGACCGGAGCATGGCATTGCCATCGTGCACTCCGCGGGTGGCGGCTTTTGTGCGGCAGAGGTCACACCCGATGCCCGCACTACTATGTCCGCAACCCCATGACATGGCGGTGGGTAGCCCTCCCGGAGGTGCGTTGCCCGTTTGGATCACTATGGACACCGACGGTGGCCACCGCGGAAGAAGATGGCGGGGCCGCCGAGGGCTTCCAAGTGGTCCTAGCCAACCACCCCGGCATTGGCTGAAATCGGGTGGGCTGTTGGACCTTCGGGTGTTTACTTCCGACATTGGCTAGTGGGAGGCGAGACAACCGCCAGCAGGCCCCATTCCCTCCGTTGCCTCCGAGGCTTTCTACCGCCAATACCGGCCAAAGTGGCACCTCATACTTTGGATGTTGTACCGAAAAACACGGCGGTAGCATATACAACGGTCTTTGCTACGCATCCATCCGAAAGTGATCACGTTTACCGACGGCCTCGTCCATGCCGCTTGGACCCGTTGCATAGGGGAGCGCAATGGCGGGGGGCTCCGGTACATGCAGTCTCACGATCTATCGGTGCTCGAGGTGTGGGATGCATCGTCACACGGCCAAAGTGATATGGATTGGACGTTGGTGCATAGAGTTGACATCGCGGAGTTGATGGAAAGGAACCCAGAAGCAGCCGCGTTTCTGCGTGACAAGAACCCCAGCGATTGGAGCTACCACCATATCAAACCGATCGGCACCCACTCGACCGATGACGATGTCGTCTTTGTGTCACTACCTGGGGCAGCGTTCGCCTACTCCATTAAGCATGGGACAATGAATCTGCAGTGCACACATAATTGTTTCTTGACAACTTCGGCTGACACATTCCAGTACGTGCACCCACATTTCCCAGTACAGATTCCACCGATAAGGAACTCATCAGTCGTGGCATCGCCAAGAAAAAGTGCATCATATATTGGAACAAAAAGGAAGAGAGATCTATCAGCCATGACCTCGATACCGAACCGGACGTAATGTACAAAATCAAGAACGTATGCTATTCCCACATATGTCTAGAAGATTAAAGGCCGGACAAAGCCGGCTCTAGAGAAGATGAGTCATCTCTCGGCCTACATAGCTCTAACCACTTACAACCCCCATGTCTAGTATGAGGCAAAAGGTTGGCTCGGACATAAGTGCATGAAACCCATCTAGAAATCCTAGATCCTGTGAAAACAAAAAAAGAGTGCCCAATATTCATTAAAAAAACTAGTAGGTCCAAAGGGCGATAAAGGTCCGATAGATGGACTCAATTTGAATGAAGTAATTTTGTGTTTCGCTAGAACATATATTATTTGATTTGACTGCTTTATTTATCTTGAATACATGCTGCTATTTGTGTTTCAATTCTCTCTCTTCTCTAGTTCCGCCCACGCTTCATGTATTTCTCTAGGAATCTTTGAATGTTATTATATATATTGTATATTGTATATATACTTCTCTTTCCCTTCCCCTTTACGTTCTCCCAAATTATTAGAATATTTTTGGAGGGTTTTCCTATAAATTTTTATTTTGAATATGACCTCAGCTTGGATCTATTGACCCTATCATTACAAGAGTCGAGAAATTCAGGGTATATATATGTTTGGATTACAACTGGATTACTATATATATAATATATAAATTTTATGAATCTTATGCTCTTTGGGCACTATCAAACTAACTTTCTATAGAAAAATTGTACTTGCTTGATTTTTAACATCTTTGGAAATTACATGCTTCATTTTTGGATTGATTGTGAAAATTAACATGTCGTTCGGAAGAACAACTTTGAGAAGTCTTTGGGTGGGTATAATTTTTATTGTATAATGCGCACCATAGAAAGATTTTTCATGGAAATAACATATTTTGATAATGTAATATCGTTTTCATGATGCATAATTTTATAAAAAGTCATTTTTCAATTGAAGACTTGTTTTGGAAATACTTCTATGAACATACCACACCATATTATTTTTAAAATTCAGTATATATCAATACAAAACATAAAAAAAAAAAATACTATGAAACCGTAGTAAAACCTAGTTAGGAGGGCATTTATGAATGTTAGATACTCCCTCCGTTTTCCAAATTGTAGTTCACATTGATTTTTCTAGATTCATTTATTTTACTATGTATCTAAATATAGTGTATAACGGGTGCATAGCAGAAAATCAATGTATCTAGAAAAGCTAGAGTGAACTACAATTTAGAACAGATCGAGTAGTTTATTGTGTAGGGTATCAAATTTGCATCTTCGGGTAAAGTGGTTGAGGCAGGTCAAATATATTTTCTTTCCAATGAATAAATTTGTCTTCGTTGTTGGGCTATGTGACTTTAACCTTGGTCTGTCTAGCCATTGATGCTGGGCCGGCCATACCACGAGTAATGTGTCCAACAAAGTAACCCACTTCAAGGCCCTACACCTCAATCCTCCGCCAATGTTAACCGACTGGTCGGCAGTTAAAGCTCGTGCCGACCACCCCTCCTATTGGGCCGGCCCAACACCCTGCGAGATATTTTCGGCCCGGTTCCCACTCCCCGTCGGCTCCGCTCGCGTTCGTCCCCGTTGCTCGCTAGCGGACACTCGTTCTAGGTGGTGGCGGCCGGTCCCTCCCGGCGGCGTCCTATCGCGTCGGCGTCCACTCCCATGGCAGCGGCAAGCGTCGGCGGCGGCAAATGGCGGAGCTGGCTGCGGTTTCTCCGCCCGATGGCACCTCCAAGCGGGGCTGCGGTTTCCTCCCGGTAGGTAAATTTTCTGCTATTTTTCCTTAGGGTTAAACTTTTGTGTGCTTTTAGGCTTAGATTTGCGAATGAAAATGCACCTCTCCTATTGGCACACTTGTTTGTGTAGGATGGATCCCAATTCGTCCTATACTGGCTTGCTGTTCATGTAGATGATTCTGACAAAAGGTGCTATTCTCGGGGAAGTATATAATTTACTGATTGGAATGTATAATGGTGTATGGGAATGTATATAATTTACTGATTGACTGATTGGAAACACGCTGTACTCGAAATAGTATACATCAAACATTGTTGCATTTTGCATTATTCTTGTTTGCATTATTCTTGTTGAAGCTTACACTGTCACGTTAATTTATTTGTAGGAAATCTGAACCCAAATGTCCTAGCTGAGCTTTTCTCCATGTTCCGTGAATGGCAAGAAGAGAATGCCAAGAAAATTAGCCCGAAAGCAGGTAGGTGGAATTCTTGTAAGAGCTCTCTCTATCAATTACTGAGGGGAGTGAATCAGGATATGCTAGTATGCTATCCTATTGTTTCGAATAAAAGCACCTTGCTTCATTTGTGTGCAGTTATTCTCTCCATTGATGTTGTAAGGCGAATAATGTAGATAAATCACATTGTCAGTTACTAAAGGCCTTTTGTTCGTGTGCTATGTGTAACTGTGTTGCTTATTCTGTTGGTCACATGATCTTGTGAATTAATCTCCAACAGGTTTTTGTGCTAGTAAATATAAATTTGGTGGCTAAAACCCAGCTGTTATTTCAGTCTAGACATTGCCTTCTGAGTTTAGTTGCATGAATTTTGGAAGATAAGATTTGATATTCATTTTAATGACTAGTTGTCACCTGTTTTTCTGCATTTCCTACAGCTTTTATTACACTTTAGAATAAAAGCTTTGCACACGGAGGTGAAGAGACTCAACTTCAAAATGTTTCACCTTACATCTTAGATCTTTAGCAATTTACTACTCTTTGGTTATAAATTTCACTTTCGCTCATTGAACTGTAATAATGACAAAACATGGGCTTTTGAGATGGCATGGCTTATGTGTGATTCGGTGGCATAACCATGTGGATGACCTCTGCAGAGATTATTAATGTTTTTTGTCCTCTCAATAACACTGATGGGCTTATTAATTCTGCAGAAAATGGCTAAAAAGGTTCCAGTGCCAGCTAAACGTGCAGTTTCTGGAATTGATAAAACTGCTGATGTCACTTCTCACCCACAGACTATCTCCCAGAAGGTAGGTTCAGCTGCAGTTATACAGTGCCATAGTAGTTATCTTTTTTGGACAATTGATATTTTTAATAATATCAGTTGAACACAGTTTGCTAGTAACTTCTTTGCCTAAAAATAGTGCAAGTCATGGGCATGTCA
This sequence comes from Hyparrhenia diplandra, assembly GCA_015847255.1. Classification (NCBI taxonomy): domain Eukaryota; kingdom Viridiplantae; phylum Streptophyta; class Magnoliopsida; order Poales; family Poaceae; genus Hyparrhenia; species Hyparrhenia diplandra. The sequence continues at coordinate 188,799 of JADLZK010013142.1, forward strand.
TGACTTTGTCCTTTTGAACAAGGCCTTTTGTTGTGCTTCTTGAGGAGTTGGTCGAATTCCTGATTCCTCTGAATATCTGTTTAGCCTGTTTATTTTGTTGAACATTAATACCTGATGCCCGATTATAATTCTACAGGACAGTATCATCGAAGCGGGGCGGCCCAAGACGAAGAAGGTCCAAGACGACGATGGCGGCCCAATACCCTTTCCCGATCTGTCTCAGTAGCGAGTCACGAAGTTGCAAAGCGGGCGGCGGCGACGACGGTTCTCAAATACTGTTCGAGGTTCGGGCGGTGCTCAGTATTTGGATATTGAGCGGCCTTGGACACCACTGAACAGCGGCTGCTCCACCTGAAGCTCGGGGAGCCTCCCGCCTGCAGGCTCGCACTCATTAGGTACGCCGCCGCCGCTGGTACAGATCTGTCGCTGTAATACGCCCTTTTCCGATTGATTTGTGATTCGGTAATCAATGGATATCTACGTGACCTGCTAGTCTTGCAATTGTGTTGCTGATGTTTAGTTCGGCCGGTAATTCATCTCCAATGTTAGTGGAGTGTCATGCTTCCTGTTTGGGTGAACTTCACTCTCTATAATTCTTAACACTCCAGCTCCTTGATTTTCTTTGATTCGTTGAAAGAGTTATTCTGGTGGGGGCAGGGCGGAGAGCAAGTTGGAAGTGATTCTACTGGAACAGTCCATTCTCTATCAGGCACATCCAAATGTGACTGGTTCGATTATCTTCTCTTTTCTTTTAGGTCTACTATAAATTTTCAATTTATTGATGGAGCACTGAATTAGTTTGTTTGATTTCTCTTCATTATTGTTCCTGTAATTTCCTGTTATTTGCTCGTGATTTGAATTGTATTAGTGTCGGCTTCTGAATTTAAAAACCCTAGGTTGCTTCATCTCGTGTTTTGTTTGTAAAAGACTGGCAGTTTGGTGAAATGATATTTATGTTTATCTATAAATTCATGGCTATTACCATGGATTATTCTCTATAGTATGCAATTATGAGATCATTTTTAGAATTTGATGCCTCAGATATACTCTTTTTGGTTTCATTTTCTTGGCTAGCTTTATTGGATCTACTAGTCTCGGTCTAACTACGAAGTATTATAGAGTGCCAGTCTAGATATCACAACCGCAATATGAAGTCCATAACCAGTTTAGGCCTCTATGCTCATGTTCTATCATGCGTGCTTCGATGTTCTATTATAAATAAATATGATGTTCTCATTGAATGTTTTTGGTGAATGTTTCTAGTTTATCCTCTATGTTCTCCTCATTCATTAGTCTCATGTTCTATCATTTGTACTTCCATGTTCTATTGTAAATAAAAATCGATGATTCTCAGTGCATGATTCTATGTGCTGGGACGAGCTGCCGCCGCTGCTTCTATGATTATTCTCCCAAACCCTTGCCGCTGCTGCCGCAGATGGAAGTCTGCGACGAGCTGCGGTCATTTGAGGCCACCGGCGTCTACTGCCTCGATGGCACAAGCACCAGAGCCACTTTCCTTGACAAGGTCCGCCTCCTCAGCGCGTCCTACCAGCTGGACATAAACTCTGTAATTTGTTTTGCACACATAGTGTCTAGTGTTTAGTGCTTGAACTTGAATATGTTGTGGTTAACTTCTGCTATGAAGCAAGACCTTTATTGTTGAAAGCACATGAATCATTGCTGTAAGGTGACAGCATTACTAGTACTTTGGATTCACACTTGCTAATGACTAAACCTTGGTCGACATCACTGAGGCTGGTTTTGCACTCTGCTTACTGAACACATGACTGACTGTACATTTTACATGCTCTCTAGCTGATGTTTTTGAAGCCCGTTCTTTTGCCACAGTGCAAATTTCTTGTATGGTGTCCAATGTAGTTTAGATATATCATTATTACCCTTAGCTGACCATAGAGCATCCAAGGCTGTTTCGTTGTTTTCTATGAACTTATACTAAAGCATGAGTTGGCTGTGTTTACAAAACTAAACCATTTATTTAGTTTGTGTTCTCACCTCAAACGGGGCCATCAATTTATTCTTCACTACAAGTCGTGACAATAAATCTTCCTAAAAGCTTCACCAAATACTTAATTTCAGATTAGACGAGATGTTTGACACCTAGAGCTTCCTATTGAGCTTCATTACCTGTTTAACCATAGACCACAAAATCACACGGGCTTAAATTTTTCTAGTTTCAATTGAAGAGGGCATGCAGTGATTTGATTTCAGTGATATGCTTATTGGTCCTTCTTAGGTTTCAGGATACCAGTGAAAGCAAGGGCGATGACGAGATGCTTCAACCGTAGGATTCGAGATGCTTCGACCGTAGGATTCTGCTAATGTCAGTGTTTTTTCTTTGATGTTTTCCTTTCCAACAGTTCCAGCTGTTTCATTGCCTTTGCTTCTTTGAATGCACTAGTATTCTTTTTCATGCATGCTGGTGCCTTGCCTGTGCTCTTTATTTAAATAATAATTCGGTGTCAATATATTATATATCACTAGTAATTTAACTCTAACTATTGATGCATGCATGCATCCATCTATGTTCTCAGTCACTATTCCTTTGTTCTATCATGTGTACTTCGATGTTCTATTATAAATAAATGAATGTTCTCGTGAATGTTTCTAGTGAATGTTCTTAGTTTAAGCATCTATGTTCTAAGTTATTATTCTCATGTTCTATCATGTGTGTTTCGATGTTCCATTATAAATCAATTGATGTTCTCTGGTGATGTGTTCCCAGTTTATGTCTCTATGTTCTCAGTTAGAATTCTCATGTTCTATGAAATGTACTTCAATGTTCTGTTATAAATGATGGCCATTTGCAGTTTTTCCTGCATATATGTACAATGTAGTTTTACTTCACTGGAGATCATATCTTTTTTTTCCTTTCAACCAGGTCCGTCGAGCGGGTTTGAATGATGGATCAGATGAAAATACAATATCCTAAGGTTGTTGATAGTACGAAGATAAATATTTTCCTTTGTTATTTTGATACACATATGGATTATTTACTGTTTTTTATTTCTCTATTTTTTATTTCTCATCCTATTCACTGTTTTTTTATTTCTTATCCTATTTTTGCCTACTGCTTTCGGTATGCCTTTCAATTTTTAGTGTTTTCTATTAATATCTTTGTGTGCGTGGAACTAGCTTCAGATGAGCAAGATTATAGTGGGACCATGAAGAACAAGAACAAAAACAGATTATATTCACTGACATAGCAACCATTTAATCACAGAACCATGTTCTGCAATATTGCACTGAACTGAGATTTTCTTGTGTCGTCATCAGTGAGGTTTTTCATGTATTGTTGCAGGAGCACCCTAGGTAATTCGTCCATACTTAGTTTTGGGTATATTACAGTGTTGCTCTGTCATCGGCACAAACTGTGATCAGGCCATTGAAAGTAAATTTAATCTGAAGTATGGGTACACTGTCATAATCCTCTACATCTGGTTCTGTCATCTTAATTTGTCAGAGTTAACCATGTTTCCGCCCACCATTTAGTCAAGAGGCTTTTTGTAACTCAATCTCATGTGTTCCTAGATACCACCTGTTAGTTACCAGCTATTGTTCTATTTTCCTTATGACCATGTTCAGTTCAACTTTCATTGATGTTCTGCTAATCTTAACTTCGATGTCATATTTCTTTCATACAACATAATAGGCTTACTAACTTATTTATTCTATTCTTTATAGTCTAAGCTCATGGAAGACTTTTTTATTACAATGGCGTGAAAGATAATTATCTGGATATACTAGGATTCAGGCTACATGAATCAGTCATTGTAAGGCTAAGTATTTATTTTCTCTTTTAATTACAAGCTCTACCACTAATTTACCTAATGTTGTAATTTAATATCCATATTGTACTATTCACAGATCCACATCCCGTGTTACACCTCTATAAAGAATGAATGGTTCCTAGTTGTCTTTATGTAGTTTAGCATGTGTCATGGGCATGGTCTGCTCATTCTTTTGGTCATGCCATCCTGTCCACATATAGTTCAGCTCACGACATTTTCTTACGGGGAGCTGTACCATCTTATCTATTTTTTTAGTAAATCTTATCTGATATTTTGCAGCCACAGCTTAATTAACCTTTTGCAATAGTTACAAAGAGACCAAGGACATCATATACTTCTATGGGGATGGCAACCTTTGCAGACAATACTGAGGTAGCTCCCTGCTCATTCATGGCATCTTTAGGAGGTAGTTAGTTTTGTTGTCATATCACTGAAACTCATCTAATTAGACGCTTCAGACCAGTTGATTTATGAGCCAGCGATGATTATTCATTCCATCTACATTGAGTAACAAGAACTCATCTAAGATTGAGCTTCTCTCCTTTTTAACCTGATCATGTCTTTTGATCGTGGTTCTTGACCCTTTTTTTCTTCCTAAAATAATGGTGCGAAGTTCTCCCACGTTTCCAAGAAAAAAATAGTAAAGGGTGTGCTAATCTGCTTTGGTCAGCAATAGATTTACATACCAAGGCAAATCCTCTTGCTCTGCACTTCATGTGGCTGCCTAAGTGCTTATCATGTTTCAAATTTAGATATAAATGACCTTTTTTCTGTCTCAGTACAGATCAACGTAATCGCTCCTACAATATAAATGACCTTTTTTTTCTGTCTCAGTACGGATGAACGTAATCGCTCCTACAATATAAATTACTAGCCAGCAACCCCGTGCGTTGCACGGGGGAGCGGGCCGTCACAATATTTGTTAGTAATAATGACACATTATTAAACTAATAGATATTGTAGTGTGGCAGGTGATAGTGTATTTGGCATAGTTGGAACTGCAACAATCATTAACGACCCGCAGAGACACTAATCAAAAGAATGGTATATTTACTATGAGTAGACGATCCACTTATTGAAGGCATTAGAGTCGCATTAATATTCTCAATACAGCATAGCCGCTATACTAATGTACAGGTCTAACATAATGATAACCATGGCACAATATTAGACCATTGTGTGCTCCTATGTGCATCTAGTAGAATTTGGGCACTGTAGGAAACATTAATTTAAGAGACTAATGCTGAAGTTATAATTGTACCAAAAGAGGATTTAGGGGATGATAGATAATTCCAGTGCATGACATGACTCATTAAAAATTTCCAATATGGGCGCAGTGTGCAGCCACACATAAGAGTGAGATGAAGTTGCTTTCGCTCTTTTTGCCTGCAGCGCAATGAGATTACAAATGCCAACAACGGGGTAATTGCAAATAACTTTAGGTTCAGAAGGTCAGAGTTGTACCTTAGTATATTGTTGTAAAATCTGTAAATTTCATCTACACAGTGAATCACAGCTTGGAAGTTTCCTGCATCACAATGGTGAAAATTAGGTTCTGCTTCTTGAATATCTTCAATGTGAATCTCTCCCATTTCAGAGATGACCTTAAATGACCTGAGGAACAAAACGGCAGCTATTTTTTTTTTATTGATTTACTTCTACTTGGATCTTTTCAAAGACATGATACATGGTTTCATGAAGATATATCTTGTGGAGCATATGAAACAATTAAAGGAAAGAAACGATGAACATACATAGGTAAAGATTACTGTTTTAACAATCCGCATCGCCAATCGACATAAATGGCAAACGCCAAATATATTGACAACATGTACAGGAAGAACTGGAATCCTGAAACAATAATTTCTTTTATCAGGATGCAGCTAAAAGCAATAAAGCAATAGAACAAATTTTTTTTTTTCAGAATCTAGCAAGAAATGAATGTATGCATTTTTTAAGTCTTTTGTGAAGGAATAAGGATTAAAATAATTGCTTGAGGTGACCGAAATAGAGCACTGAACATGTAAATCGTTTTTTTAAAGTTTGAATGCAAACATGCACATGATTGCTGTATGCTGTCATACTGTCTAGTATCGTTCATTTGACGTCTTCTGATGTACCTTAAAACCATTTGCAATCAGAGAAGACATATTTGTCAAAAAAGAATCTATGTAATTTCTGAATTTGTAAGTACTACCAAGCGACCATGTATGAAAATGGATAGCATGTATTTAAATCGATAGCGTACTGATATTTGTTTAGGGCACATCAGTAATAAACATGACATACCAATTCTTCAGTGAACAGTTTAGCATAAAGAATCTGAATGTTTGACGGTTCAGCTGCGAGGGCAAACTGGGCTTCGAAGTGAAGGGGGCTGTGCGTACCTGACGGCCGGCGGACGGCGGCGGCGTTGAGGCGGGAAGCTGAGGGGTCCAGGAGTGGGGCTCGCGGGCTTAGGGTGCCGGCGGCGGCGCAGTGGGCAGGTGTGGCAGCTCGACCGCGGCAGCTGGGGCGAGCGCGTTGGTGAGGCTGGGACCCTGGAGACGGTGGAGGCTGCGGTGACGTTGCAGGCCGTGGGTGGTCTGGACGGGCGGCGGATGAGGGGCGAAGTGCGGTGGTTGCGGACGGCAGCGACTGCCGAGGGGTAGCAGGGCGGGTTCCGCCCGGAAGGGCAGGGAGGCGGCGAACCTCCGCGGCCGCGTGGGCGAAGTCGCGCGCTGGAGGCGGCGTGGGAGGAGCGGAAGGTGGCGGCGGGCAGGGGCGGAGCGGTGGCGGCTGGCGGACGGTAATTTTTTTTTTTTCCTGGTTCATAGCGGCGTGGGGATATGGGTATGGATGGTGCAGGCACATCCTGAAAATTTCTTTTCCTGTGACCGTAGGTGAGGAATCGTAGGGTGGGGAAAAGAGGATGACGTGGAGGAAGGAGGAAGCAAAAAATGTTGTATAGGATTAAGGGTAATGGTAGATGAGACTGGCAGGCTCGCCTGAAGAAGAGGGGGTTCCACTTGCTGCAAACCAGGTGAATTACAACCTCACATACAGAACCCCTGAGCTGAATGGTGTCAAGGCAGCTTGTGATGAGCTCAGTATCACCTTGATTGCTTATTCCCCGATTGCCCAAGGTAGGAGCCTGCCAGTCTCAAAATTTATTTACCCAATTAAGCGATCGTGTTAATAAATTAAACAGTTTGGGATTCATGCAAGCCCAATCCAATTTTTTTGTTTTGTTTTCCAATCTCATTTCCTGCACTAATTTGCTCCCATAATTCAGGTGTTCTGACAGGTAAATACACTCCAGAAAGACCCCCTACTGGTCCTCGAGCAAATACATACACCCCTGAGTTCCTCACCAAGGTCAGTGTTCTGTAAACCAGAGCTCACTGGTTACACTGACACACAGCTTCAGTCCCTGCAATTCAACTTTGTTACCTGAAATCTGAAGATGCACCATGTCATATGTGCACAGCTCCAACCACTGATGAACAGGATTAAAGAGATTGGACCAAGCTATGGCAAGAGTCCAACCCAGGTACGGTGCTTCACCTACAAAAGCTTGGAACGTCTTCAGATCAAACACTGACCTTGTCCACCTGCGCCACTTACCCATGTACTCCAGAGGCGCCACTTGGCCACCTGCGCGTTTCTGTTGCCATGGCAGGTTTGTTTGGGTCCGACACCGTCACTTGGCCACCTGGTGTCCTTCCTGCAACCAACAGTGGTGAGTATTTTTTTACCTTGTCCATTCTGCTTTTTCACAATGGTGAATGGTGTTTCTCACAATGCTTTTGTTTCTGAACATTTTTCAGAGATACAAATGCTTGGATTGGGCAGGCCCTTCAGCTTCAGGGACAGCAGCGTGAACCTCAACGCAGAGTGGCAGCCGATTCAGTGGGCACCAGCAGTGCCAGTATATTTGGTGTTGTAGACCCGTTAACACAATGAGCAGTATTAGCTGTTCAAATTTGACAGATTCAGTGTTATAGACCCGTTATCGTTAATAGATTTGATAGATTTTTATGTATAGTTATCTGTCAGTATTTCTAATTCTATGATTGGTCAAAAAAAAAAGTGACAGATTTTGGCGGCTGAAATTTGTCAACAGATATTTAGACAATCCCATTTTTTTTCTTGTATAATAGCAAACTTGTAGAAATTATTATAACTAACACCAAAATAGCACAATTTTTTAAAAATAATAATACTCAGTGATATGAGACTAGCATAGCATTTTATTTTAGAATTCTTTTGTGTTTTGTATGAAATTTTTTGTAATGTTTTTGAATTGACTGGTCAAAATAGTGTGAACTGTGAATTCATAGCAGCAAAAAATTTCAATAGTTCAATAGTTCACTTGAGAATTTTTATATTCTATATTAAATGTTCTTTGATGTTTTTAATTCTCTTGAGAAAATAGTACACTAAAAGTGTTACTGAACGAAAAATATTAACTCAATAATAACTATTGCCATGCTTTTTCATTATTATATTCTAAATAACATGTTTTTTTATTTAGAATTTTTAGATTTTATATGATTTTTCTGTAACAATTTTAATATCCACACCAAAACGATGTGAACGTAAAAAAATTCAATTCTTCTTGGTGACCAGAAATAGAAGGAATTTATGAAATTTATGAAGTTTTTTTTGTTTTGCTATTGAAAGCAATCGAAGAAATTCAGTGTGCATTAGCATTATCCTTACTCGTGAACTGAAGCCCGTACAACACAGGAAAAAAAAAGCCCACAAATCATCAGGCCCATAAACAGTCTTGGGAAAACTCTATGAAGAAGAAACAGTCAATGTCCTGGGAACGCAAAAAAAAAAATAAAATAAACAGTCAACATAAATTGGGCCAAGAAATAAAAGGCCCAGAACGGAGGACGGGCCGCGCTGGTGGCGACGATCGGCGCCGACCAGGTCGGCAGCTAGCAGCCCCCTCAATCCTCTATGGATCCACCGGTGCACCACTACCTTACCGTGTGTTTGGATGCGAGATCATTTGGGTTGGGATAGCTCCAACCCTCATTTTTGATGGATTCCGCTCGTGTTTGGTTGCAATCTTGATTTTGGGGATAGAGTGGCTCCATCCGGTGTTTTGGTTGCGGGGATGGGAACCAAGAAATAACGAGTTATAACAAACAGCGTTATTTCTAACACTTTGCATCAGGACCCTTCGAAGTTTCTCGAAATCCACCAGGGTCGATCTAAAATCCCTTCTCTCTAGTATATTTACATAAAAACCCTAAAAGTGAAATAAAATTTCGTTGGAGCCCTTTCTTCTTCCACACGCCCGACTCTGCATCTCCGCCCGGCGGACACGCGGCGCCGGACGCCGTGGCCTCCCTCCTCCGCCGCTCCAACCCAAGCCGCCACCGGCGCCGCTCCATCTCCGCCGAGAAGGCCATGGTGCGGCGGCCGCCGGGCACCGAAGCGCCGCCGGAAGGCTGCTCAAGCGCCGGGGAAGGGAGGGGAGGCCGTCCGCGTGTTGGGGAAGGGAGGGGCGGCTGTCCACGCGCCGGTGAAGTCGCCCCGCGCTGGGAGCCCGTCGGCGGAGAAACAGATTCGCGTCGGGAAGCGCCCGCACAGACGGAACCCGCGTTCTAGAAACGGGTCGGGTCCATTCGCGAGATTTTGGCGGTCCAAACAACGAAAAAGGGGGCCCGACCCATCCGGGTTGGTGAAATTCACCCAACCAAACGGACGGTTAGTGGCGCTCCAGCCACCGCTGCGGCGGCAATATCACTCCTCTCTAGATTCCGGCCAACCCTCTACTCAAGTGGGCCATTTCTTTGTTGTCTATGTTCCCAATCACCATTGGGCAACGAGGGAAAGGGGATTCTGTAAAGTTGCTGAAAACGAAGGCCATGTCTGTCAAGACTGTCGCTGCTATGGCATATATGCTCAGTGTGCAAGAGAGAAGAATGGATATGCATTGGCAGTTAGTAAGAGTTTTTCTGCTTTACTGCAGCATTGATAGATGCAATTTAGGAACATGCTAATAATTTCAGCCCTGCAAGATGTAAACATGTCGTCTACATGCATCGTGTTTGGTACATTGCAAATTGCTAAAACAAAAGTTGTATGTGGTATTTGCTAAATTCACCTCGGCCCTGATACATCTGAGGCAGGATATGGAGATGAAGAGTTCGCATTACCAGGAACACCAAAGATTGATTGACTTGTTGCAACAAAGTTATGATCTATGTTGGTTTCCACATCCATGGTACCCTCCATGACCTTGATAACATCGGACATCTGAGGACGTCTTTTGCAATCAATCTGCAAGCACCACATTGCGAGCTTCATCACTTGTATTACTTCTTGCTTGTGCACATTCATATCATCATTGTGCTTGTCGATCAAATCTGCTAACTGACCATTCTTCACCCTTTCTTCCAATAAGGTAATGAGATGTGTGCTCTCTTCAGATCTGGAGGTGTCTAAGTTCTTTCTTCCGCTGATGATTTCCATGACCACAATACCAAAGCTATATATATCAGCCTTCTCTGTGATTTGTGAAGTCAGCCATTCAGGAGCCAAATACCCAGGTGTGCCTCTCATTCTGGTAATCACTTGGCTCGTATCCCTATCGATGAGCTTGCACAGTCCAAAGTCAGAAAGTTTAGCATTAAAGCTGTCATCTAGCAGGATATTTTGTGGTTTGACATCCAAGTGAGCAATTCTCTTTGTGCACTCTTCATGAAGATAACAAAGGCCCTTAGCTATATGAGTAATAATCTTGCAACGTGTTCTCCAGTCCAGAAGAGTAGTTTGGTTACCTTGTCCGTTATAGATCCATCTGTCCAATGATCCTCTAGGCATAAACTCATAAACCAAGAGCCTGTGTGATCTCTCTGCACAGAAACCAATGAGCCTCACCAGATTGATATGGTGGATGCCACCAATTGTCTGCACCTCTGCCAAAAATTCTCTCTTTCCTTGCCCAGTTCGATCCAAACGTTTCACTGCAATAATTTCCTCACCAAACTGCCCCTTGTAAACAGTCCCAAATCCTCCTTCCCTAGTTTGTCTCTGAAATCCTCAGTTGCTACTTTTAATTGTCGAAATGTGAATCTCATTGGTGTTCCTTGCAGGTCCCCAAACTCTTCCACCTCCTCTGTCTCCTGGTGCCAGGTTCTTCGTTTACAAATGAAGAAAGTGGCAATGAAAAAGACCATTAGAAAGGTCAAGCCGCCTACCGTTGCTATGATCACAACAAGTCGGCTTCCTGAGGATGACCTTGCCGTTATTACTCCAGAAGGTGATGGCACAAGAGTTGGCGATGGAGGTGCTGTCTGGATTACAGTTGCAGGTGAAGGTGTTGGTTGAGGACTTGCTGGTTGAGGACGTGCAGGTTGAGGACTTGCAGGTGAAGGTGCTGGTTGAGGACTTCCCGAGGGACAGAAAACAAGCTGGTAGTCGGTCCCCGAGGGGCAACTGAATGTTTTAACATCATTGGGTTTGATGTACGCGTCCGGGCACTGTGAAGTGGTGTTGCCCAGGCATAGTAGCCCCTTGCTGCAGCCTCGGAAGTTCATAGGTAGGTTGAAGCCATCAATGATGGAGATATCATAGAAATCATCCATTGTGTCACCGAGCGTGAACTCCGCAAGCGTGACGGGTGGCTGAGCACTCAGCGTGCAGGAAAATGCACCAGCACAATCTCCTGTTTGGCATGACCCGCTGCCGCCGTTGAAGGAGCAGCCCGTGCGCCCCCACAAGTGCCCAGAAGAGGTTCCGGCAGGCACTTCTAACCTCCATGTCTGCCCGGGGTTGAGCTGTCTGCCTCCACCAACTGGCGTGGCGGCTGGCCACACGGTGAAGCTGCAGTTGTTGGTGATGTTGAACGTGGCTGCATCATCGGTGGCAATGAGGAGGAGGATAGGGAGGAGATGAAGGATCATGGAGGCTCTCACCACCACTCCCATGTTTGGTTGTGACAAGCCTGGCTGGCGCCCTGAAATGAACTTTAAAGTGGTGGAAGTAGTAGTACTCCCTCCGTCCCATGGAGTTCGTCGTTTTTAACTTTTTAACTTCATATTTGACCGTCTTATTCAAAATATTTATGCAAATCATAAAATAAATTAATCAATATTCAAGTATCTTCATTGATAAAATAAGTCGTAATAAAATAAATTATATTTGTGTAAAAAATTTGAATAAGACGAAGATCGAATAAAGATAAAGACGGAATTCAGGGTGAAAACTCGGTGAGACGGAGGGAGTATGTAGGACTCTTGTGAAGACTGAGGATAAGAAACCCTCAACAGAAGCCAAAATAACAAAATTGATTGATTGGCTGACAGGGCTGGAAAACAGAAATCAATAAATAGCTGACAGGGAAGTGTCCGTGGAGAAATAATGGATTGGTTCACAGCCCACGCCCCACGCCAGCCACGGGTTGTGGCCTAGAAAATGGTCGCCACACATGACACATGTGGCGCAAATAAGGAGAAAACTGTAGCTGCCGCAACCAACTTTTGTGGCAACCGCTTGCATGGTGAGAAAAAGTTTGGCTGGGAACCAAACTCGCCCACAAGGCTTAGGCTATCGATTTTGTTCCATGGTCTACCGTCAGTAACGTAGCGTGCAAACTGGAGTGTCGCTATGCATCAAGTCAAGTCATGCAGATTTGAACGGACATGAGATAGGAGCATATCTCAACTGGAGTGTTTGCAGTGCATTAGAATGAACTTGTGCCATTAATGAAGATTTTGTCATAGGAATTGCTAGTTAGGCCAGTCTTAATGAGGTTTCATGAGTGTTTTATGCACATTAAATGCAGCGCCGGATCAAGAAAATTTCACTTTTTGCATTAAACCCCTAGGAGAGAGAAGGAAAAGAGTTTCACCATGAAACATTTCAAAGCCTTGTTTCACATGCGTTGGAAACCGTGTGAAACCCCCATTGAGACAGAAATAGAGTTTCATCATTCAATTATGCAATTAAACCATGCAATAAAGAGAGAGGTTGTGGGACCCTTGAGCCTATAAAACGTGCAACTGGCGTACATTGAGGGAGACGCCTATTTCATGCCAAAGTTTCACACCTTGGAAACAGGGAGGTAAAACTCTCTATTGAGACTGGCCTTACTATTGGGTGCTTTAATATATCTTCAGTCGTTATTAGTTTTACTTTATTATTATTTCCTAATTCGCTCGTTTTTGTATTGACACTCAGGTTTCCTGGCGCTCCAGAGTTTTCAAGTACCAGTATCGCTACGAATAATGTCAAAATTGTCTTTAATCGAAGGATTGTTTCGCTATGTGCACTGATTAAGTTGCTTGTTGGTGCATGGAAATGTTTTTTTTTTTTGTCTATGAACTGATATATCACGTCTCTTTTGTATTGTTCTAAAAAATATTATAACTCAGTTCTTAGGAGGTGCATTTATAATCCATTATCTAAAAAAGTTCTTAGGAGGTGCTCGTAAGGGTAGTGTATTCGTAGACGTGAGTGTCCTTCGTGTAAGTGAGCTTTTGTAACTGGGTCTTGTCAAAAAAAAAAAAAAAGGAGTTTTGGAACCACGCCATTACAATTTTTGAACTTTTAAGATAATGCCATTACTATTGAAAACTTGCCATTACAAATTTTTTACTTTATTTTGAATCACGTCATTTTATACGTATTCAGCGGCACTAGGCTCACGCACATGTGACCAAAGACAAGGTGTTATCATATTGCTCAAAATTCCCCGGCCGCTCTCTCCCTCCACTTGATGATGTGTGGGCCTCACACGTCAGCTTCTCCTCCTGCAACAATCCTTCAATCTCCTCTCCCTGCACCATCTACCGGCCACCATACCTCCCCGTGTCCGAGCCTCCCTCATGTTGGAGGACGCGCCACGAACGTGCGCTCCATCTGCACTGCTAAACCGCAATCACCTGCAGCACTGGCCCTGGAAAACTCGCGGTGAGCGGCGACGACCGTGGTTTGGGCAAATTGCATTGACGCCATCGGTGCGGAGCTCGCATGGGCGAAGGACTCCGACGCGTGCGGATGCCTGACCTCCCCGACGCCGATTGCACGAAGCTCTCCGACCGCATGTGGCCAGGGCACGGAGGAGGTTCTGCACAGTGCCATAGAGAAGGTGGGGGATGGAAGGAGGAAGAAGATGACTAGTGGATTCCACAAGTGTGACATGTAAAGCGATGAAGGTGGACGGCCAGTTTTGTCCAAAATGGTGATGTGTGGAGGGGTAGTTGGGCCCAATACTATTGAATACGTAGAAAATGGTAGGATTTAAGCTGAAGCAAACTTGTAGGGCAAGTTTCCAAATAGACAAATAATATGGCATATCTGAGAAGTTGAAAAATTCTAATGGCGTGGTTAAAAACAAGAAAAGGGAATATTACAGTGCCGTTGTAAGTTACAGCAGAAATATAACGTGTCTTGGAGTAGGACGCCGCGGTTTTGTTGTGCTCCACCATTGGATGTTGCGGACCCGTCCAAGATATAATGGGCGGCGGCCTTATTTCCTTTCGACAACCCAAACAAGAGAATCCAATTGTCGGTTGATGACACGCGATAAGCCATGGCCTAAACACCTCCTTTCATTACTGAAAAACCCCAAATACGAACCTCCGCGGCAGTGGAAACCTCGTTGCCCCGGCCATCTCCGGCAAGCGGTGGTGGCGTTTTTCCATGCTCCACCGTGTGAACCTGTGAGGGCATCTTTCAGCCAACGACGGCTCCACGATGAATCCCACTTTGCCATTTCTAAAAGGTTTGTCTTTCTATGGCCCTCTTGGTATGATTTCCACTGCAAGTAGTCTGCCCTCCTGAATTCTGATGTTAAATTAACGCAATGCTATTGCTGCTGGCGCGCTAATTTTTTAGGTGCTGGATAAGTCAACTGCACAGTGTCCTGCCGTGATGGATGTTGTTTTCCTTTGCGGGGATTCAGGCTGTTTCGAATGGAGGAATAAAAACGCAGGAATACAAATACAGGCCACAGTTTAGACTCTCACGCTCCGCGTCCCACGCGCGGCTTAATGAAAAGGTCCTAATGGCTAGAGGGGGGAGGGTGAATAGTCTATTAAAAATTCTACAAACAACACTAAGCAAGGCGGTTAGTAAATAAGACGGCGTAGCAATTAAGCAAATGCTTCAAGCTAGCTAAGCAAGCCTCCTAGCAATTCTAGCAATTCTATGATCTCTAATCGCACTCAAGGGCTAGGTTGCTAAGTTACTCCTAGGTGGATAAGATACACTAACTAATTCTACCACTAGAAGCTAACAAGGCTAAGCTAACTAAACAAGCTACTCACACTAAGCACCCTAACAAGATATACTACCAAAGTAATGCAAGAGGTGCTAGAATACAATACCACCGGTGTAGTGTCGAGGTTGTAGCCAATCACCGTGATCACCAAGAAATCTCCAACGAGCAAGAACAAGAAACACGATGATTTTTCACCGAGGTTCACGTGCTTGCCGGCACGCTAAGTCCCCGTTGTGGCGACACACTCACTTGACGTAAGCTAAGCTTAATGGCCGGTGCCAAATCCCCTATGGGAGCTCAAGCAAACGATCACAAGAGAGGGTCCAACAAGCCACGAGCAATCCACTAGTACTCCTTTCGCGAATCTCCCGCGGGGTAAGGAACGACCCCTCACAATCACCACCGGTGTGGCCTCGAACAAGCTCCACTCGAGCTCAACACCGCCTCTTGCTCCAAGCCGCTAGGGAACCGGGCAAATTTCCAAGAAAACAAGAATCCCGCGGCTTCTCCAAGGATGAAGTGCCTCTAGATGCAACCGATGATGCAATACACTTCTATCACTCTCAATCTCACCAAGAATCCGAGTTAGTGATGGGGAGATGAGTGGAGAGGAGTCTCACAAGCTCAATAGCAAGTTGGAAGCTTCAAATGTGCAAAAGAGAGCTCAATGAACCGGCCATCCAAGAATATATAGAGCCCCCCTCGAAATAGAGCCGTTGCTCTAAAAAATTTGCTCTCTGCGGGGTGATCGGACGCACCCACCGGAACCACCAGAGGGTCCGGTCAAGCGTCCGGTCGGTGCTTCCGGTCACTACCGACAAGCACCGGGCCCACGGCTGGCGCCCTCCTCCGTGCGTCCGGTCGCAGCTTCCGGTCCGACTTCGGTCAGCGTCGGTCGAATCTCGGTCGAAGTCCAAAACAAGCTTTTTGTTATTTTGACCGGACCCGACCACCGGTGCCACCGGTCGGTGCGTCCGGTCACTTCTCTGTGCGTCCGGTCGCCCTGAAACCAGCATTTCTTCATCTTTTTCTTTGCTCTTTGCTTCAAACTTGCTTCGCCTCTTGCCAAGGGTTGCCAACACGTCAAGATGACCACGTTATCACCAATGTTAGCACGTCGATAAGTTAGGCAAGATCGAAGTTAGTGCTCTCATGTCCTAAATGCAATATGCAAGTCAATTGGACCTAGAAGCACTTCACCAAAGGATTGTCGCGGCATTCCCTCTTGATAGTCGGCTATCTATCCTATAATGTGATCACACGCTCCATCGTGTCTTGATCACTAAAAAAGGAAAACCCTATCAAGATACTTTTGCCTTGATCTCCGGGTTCCTCTCAAGCCCGATCACCCGAGCTTGACGATCCATCAAGTCCACCGACATTGTCCATGTTAATGATCATCATGCTCCTTGTCATCCACCTAATCCTATCTCAAGTCATCACTTAGAGCAAAGGATTAGTACCACAAGTGTGTCATCAATTTCCAAAACCAAACATGAGATTTCAATCTCCCCCTTTTTGGTAATTGATGACAACCAAAAACACAAAGATTTGAAATAAAATTCAATTGAACTTGAATTGCTTGCCCATAGCATTTTGATCATGAATCAAGGATTGGACAAACATTTCAAGGTTCGGTTTTTGGTAGTTATAGCTCCCCTACATATGTGCTTCCATGTGTTTGGATCAATTTGGCACATATGTATGGATAGGAATCTTGGGGAGAGATACTAATACCAAAAGAGATGCTAAGGTTCTAGAATTGGACCTTTGAAGCGTGAAACCATCGGAGTCCTTAGCATCAATGTAACTAGACAATCATCAAAACTCAACATACCCCATGAGATCAACATTATAGGCTAAAATGTGAGCTTTGTCTAGATACATCCTATGCGTGCTAGTTGGTCAAACACCAATCAATTTTCAAAAAAACTAGCATACACCAAGCAATCATGAATATTGAATTTAAATTGCCAATGCAACATCTCATTATGATCATGCACATACAAATGCACAAATAGTCTATGAGCTTGCTCCCCCTATTTGTGTGATCCTTTCCAACATCTTTGTGACTTATTTCTCCCCCTTTGTCAACAATCACCAAAAAGGTGTAAATGAGAGAAATCAAGTCAATCAAAGTATCACATGTGGTCTCATCTAGATCACTTGTCTTTCCATGTATTCAAGTTTGAACCAAAGACAAGCTTTTTCACACCTCATATGCATAAGGGTTATCTTGCACCATGTTAGAATACACATCAATAGCGCATTTTCTAGAGTTGACACTAGGATTGCAAGCACATAAACATGTCATATGCCACCACTAGATCATAGAACCATTCAAAGCAATAGTGGTGCCACACATACATTGAAAGCATTTTATTTTCCATGAATGATCCTAATAAGCATGCATGATGTCTAGATGCACTAACAAGTCCTTAGCTATATATGAATGCCATGACAACCAACTTGTACCTTGGGGTTTGTCGAAGGAGAGGCATGTCATATAAGTGGGGTGCATCAACTCGAGTTGGAGAAGTCAATAATATTCAATTCTCCCTTTAGCATGCAAAATCTCTTCTCATCAAGTGGCTTGGTGAAAATGTCGGCTAGTTGATCTTCGGTGCCAATGCCCATGATACAAATGTCACCCTTTTGTTGATGATCTCTTATGAAGTGGTGCCTTATATCAATGTGCTTTGTTCTTGGATGTTGAACCGGATTTTGGGTCATCTTCCTTGCACTTTCATTGTCACAATACAATAGAACTTTATCAAATTTGAATCCAAAATCCTTCAATGTTGACCTCATCCAAAGCAATTGAGTGCAACAACTTCCCGCACTAATGTATTTAGCTTCGGCGGTTGAGAGAGCAACACTATTTTGCTTCTTTGAAGACCATGATACTAGTGACCTTCCAAGGAATTGACATGTGCCACTTGTGCTCATTCTATTGATCTTGCACCCTCCATAGTCGGAATCCGAATATCCAATTAAATCAAACTTGGATCCCTTTGGATACCATAGTCCAACATCTTGTGTGCCCTTCAAGTACCTCACAATTCTTTTTGTTGCCTTGAGGTGACTTTCTCTTGGATCGGATTGATATCTAGCACACATGCCCACACTAAATGCAATGTCCGGTCTTGATGCGGTTGCATAGAGCAAACTACCAATCATGGACCGATATTTCTTTTGTTCAACCATATTGCCACTAGGGTCGGGGTCTAAGCTTCCATTGGTTGCCATAGGTGTGGACATTGACTTGGCATCTTGAAGATCAAACTTCTTGATCATGTCTTTGATGTACTTGCCTTGACTAATGAATGTGCCATTCTTCAATTGCTTGATTTGGGGACCAAGAAAGAATGTGAACTCTCAAGCATTGACATCTCAAACTCATTGGCCATCATCTTTGCAAACTTTTCACAAAATTCTTGATTGGTTGACCCAAAGATAATGTCATCAACATAGATTTGCAACACAAACAAGTCCTTGCCAATTCTCTTGGTGAAGAGAGTGGTGTCCACCTTGCCCATCTTGAACCCTTTAGAGAGGAGAAAATCTCTCAACCTCTCATACCATGCTCTAGGTGCTTGTTTCAATCCATACAAAGCCTTCTTCAACTTGTACACATGGTTGGGATACTTGTCATCTTCAAAGCCCGGGGTTGTTCCACATACACCAACTCATTGATGAAGCCATTCAAGAATGTACTCTTCACATCCATTTGATAGAGCTTGATGTCATGTGCACATGCATAGGCAAGCAATATTCTAATTTCTTCAAGTCTAGCAACCGGTGCATAGGTCTCTCTAAAGTCAAGACCCTCTATTTGAGTGTACCCTTGAGCTACTAGCCTTGCCTTGTTTCTAACTATAATTCCATCTTGATCTTGCTTGTTCTTGAAGACCCACTTGGTTCCTATCACATTGTAGTCCTTTGGCCTTTCCACCAATTCCCATACATCATTTCTCTTGAAGTTGTTTAACTCTTCATGCATGGCATTGATCCAATCTTCCTTCTTGAGTGCATTTTCAATGTTCTCCGGTTCTTCTTGTGCTACATAGGCATGGTGAGCACAAAAGGATGTCAATCTTCTTCTAGTAACCACTCCACTATTGATGTCACCGACAATTTGATCAATTGGATGATCCCTTGCAATATTAGATGGTTGCATCACTTGCACTTGATGACTAGGATGAGGAGTTGGACTAGCTTGTTGCTCTTGATCTTCGTCTTGTGTACCACTAGTGCTTGCTTCATTTGCATTGATCTCAATTGTAGTGGTAGGCAATGGAGTGTCATCATCATCATCAACTTGCCTTGGCCGAATGTCACCAATATCCATATTTCTCATTGCATTCTCTAAGTTGGAACCACTCACATCATCATGATTTTCAACTTCATTTTGAGAGCCTTGGGTTTCATCAAATTCAACATCATGAACTTCTTCAAGCTTGCCACTACCCAAGTTCCAAACTCTATATGCTTTGCTTGTGGTTGAATATCCAACAAGGAACCCTTCATCACATTTCTTGTCAAACTTGCCCAATCTTGTGCCTTTCTTGAGAATGTAGCATTTGCATCCAAAGACTCTAAAGTAACCAATGTTGGGCTTCCTTCCATTTAGAAACTCATAGGGTGTCTTGCCAAGCATCCCATGGCAATAGAGTCGGTTGCTACAATAGCAAGCCGTGTTGATTGCTTCGGCCCAAAAGGAATGGCTAACATTGTACTCACTAAGCATTGATCTTGCCATTTCAATCAAGGTCCTATTCTTCCTCTCAACTACACCATTGGATTGAGGAGTGTAGGTTGGTGAGAATTGATGTCCAATACCAAGCTCATCACACAACTCTTCAATTCTTGTGTTCTTGAATTCACTTCCATTGTCACTCCTAATCTTCTTGATGGATGTCTCAAATTCATTTTGAACCCTCTTGACAAATGTCTTGAAAAGCTCAAACACATCATTCTTGTCATGCAAAAAGAACACCCATGTGTATCTAGTGTAGTCATCAACTATGATAAAACCATACTTGTTGCCACCAATGCTAGAGTATGATGTTGGCCCAAACAAGTCCATGTGTAGCAACTCAAATGCCTTGCTTGTACTCATTGTACTCTTGGTTGGATGTGCATTGCTATGTTGCTTGTCGGCTTGACATGCTCCACAAGGTTTGTCCTTCTCAAACTTCACATCATTCAAGCCTCTAACCAAGTCATGCTTCATCAACTTGTTCAATTGCTTCATTCCAACATGACCAAGCCTTCTATGCCACAGCCACCCTTTGCTAGCCTTTGAGAGTAAACATGTTGTCAACTTGGCTTCTTTTGAGTTGAAATCAACAAGGTAGAGATCACCATATCTAAATCCTTTGAAGATCATGTTTGCACCATCACAACTAACCACTTCAACTTCTTGGCTTGTGAATATGCATTTGTACCCATGGTCACAAAATTGAGAAACTGACAAGAGGTTATAATCAAGATGATCAACTAGCAACACCTTTGACAAGCTTTTCTCTTGAGTGATAGCAATCTTGCCTAGCCCCAACACATTGCCTTTCTTGTCATTGCCAAATGTGATTGACTCATATTCATCAATGCCCTTGATGCTAATAGACTTGAACATATGAGAATCCCCGGTCATGTGTTGAGTGCACCCACTATCCATTATCCAATGCTCTCCTCCGGCACGGTAATTGACCTACAAAATAAGATCAATTCTTCTTAGGTACCCAATGTTGCTTGGGTCCTTCAAGGTTAGTCACCAAGGCCTTTGGTACCCAAATGACTTTCTTCTTTGAGCCCATCCATGGTGTACCAATGAACCTAGCACGAACACCATTTTCCTTCTTCACAAGCATATAAGAGTGATCAAGCTTGATAGAAGAAACATTGGCTTTCTTGTTCATGCACTTTGGCTCTAAATGACCAACTTGCTTGCAAGCTTTGCAATAGCTACCATTGCTCTTCACAAAACGAGTCTTGTGAGTCACATAGGCGGCCTTGCCTTTCTTGGGGATATAGCCTAAGCCCTCCTTGTATAAGGATGCCCTTTGGCTACCCAAGCACATAAGCAAGCGGTCCTCACCACCATAAGCCTTAGCCAAGGTGTGATTGAGCTCTTTTACTTCCCTCTTTAAGCAAGCATTCCCATGAATAAGCATAGGGTTGTCATTATCTTCACTAGAGATGGATATGCTAGTGATAGAGCTAGTGGAGGTCTCACACTTAGGGGTTGATTCATCAACAAGAATGTCACACATGATGCTAGCATTGCATGTATCAACCTTATCCTCAACTAGGCACAACTTGTGCTCATCAAGTAGAGAGGAATGAGCTTTCTCTAACTTAGAATGAGATTTCTCAAGCTTCTTATGGTCTACCTCTAGACTCTCATAAGATGCCCGAAGCTCATCAAGTTCTTGCTTAAGGCTCTTTGTTTCCTTACGCAAGCCCTTGCATTCCTTCCTACTTTGCTTGAACATGACAATGCAATCATTGTTGGCGGCCATTATCAAGCATTTTATACCGCCAACTCAGGTTCATTCCAAGGGAAATAAGCAATCTCATGGTGCATATGCATTTATTTCTAACCTAGTTCCACTTGTATTATCAAAAACATATTTTGTAGGAACAAAAGTGGAAACTAGTACAAATACGCCTAATCAACAAAGAAAGCGCAAAACCAGGATTGCGCCTTTGTCAAAAGGAAGGCCAACAGACCGAAATCGAGTGGAACGGGCCAACGCACCTACGTGACAGTGAAACAAAGTGGACCAAAAGGCGGCACGCGAAAGCCTGGCTCAAGCCGGGCCAAACTTGGGCCGGCCGGCCCACTGCGGCGGCCGGGCGAGATTTTCGGCGGATGTTCTCGCCCTTTCTCTCGGCGGTTCGGAGCGACTTTCAAGCCGGGCGGTTGCATGCGGTGCAAAATTTCGTTCCCGCCAAGAACAGCTCGAAGCAAGGGGAGCCCTCCATTCCCTCCTCCTCTCCACTATATAAAGAGAGGCACCCCTCATCATGAAGCACCACATTGATCATCATACACATCATTACACTCCATTCACTCACACACTCCACTCCATCACATTTAGTACACATTGGAGTAGAGGAAAGGAGCCAAGTTAGAAGTAGAAGGGAGTGAGAGAGGAGGAAGTGTGGAGAAGAGGAGTAGCGACCCCTCTGCCCCAGGCAGACGGAGTTCCGAACTTGTCGGCTCCCGTCTCCGCACTTGTACCTCTACGGATCATCCTACTGGTTTGAGTAAGAGATCCGTTTTCTATCTCTGACAATTATCTTTGAGTTTAAATTATTACTTTAATTATACGTTCACCGGTTCGTTGTTTACCATAACGGTAGATGCTCTAGTAGAGGACTCCTGATGAAGACGGATGCTCCTGGCCAACGCTAGAGTATGTGATAAGTAGTGTAGACGTGGTGTCTAAACTACACGTCACCCTCGTTTACCAATCAGTCCACGGTAGTGAGGTAGGCGGCGGTGGTGACAGCCCCTGTTTGACCTTAGTATTCCTCCACGTCCGGTTGTGCGGTAGTCTAGAGGCCGGACCCTTCCGCGCGACCAGGGAGAGGCGGTGGCTACGTGAACGTATAAAAAAAGAAGTAATTTGGCTTTAGGATAATCCATTTGTAGTAGAAACTCACTACCCGGTTCACCCTTTCCATCTTCCTCCCGGTAGCTAGTCGAGCCCGACTTAACACCCGTTCCCGGTGGAAATCGATACCCCGAACACTTCCGGGTGAAGTGCTACAACGGTATTTCCGTGCGCTATGCGGACTATTTCGCTACGCTAAGAAACACCAACAAGCATTTCGGCGCCGTTTCTTCGGGAACGGTTGTCGTTATAGTCCTCGAACCTAGTCTACCCGTGTATCCTACATTATCCATTTCCACCCCGCCATTAAAACAAAAATCTAAAAAAAAAAATTATGGAGCACCCAACTATTGCAAAAGCATGCGCTCCAAGAGGCGAGCTCTTAGAACGCCCATCTTCTTCAAGCCCATCACGGCTTCGAGTTATGAGCTCCGCCCCGGCCTATTGGCCATGGTTGGGATCAATCCTTCTCGGGATATGATTACGAAAAATCCATACCATCACCGGAGGGGTTTGAGCAACTCTTGGCTGCCTCACCATTGAAGGCATGTCACAAGACACGTTGAGGTGGAAGCTATTCCCTTTCTCGCTTGAAGAGAGAGCGAAACAGTGGTTCGACCACAACGTAGGGAAGGTAGCAGGTGATTGGGAGGAATTGCGGGCAAAGTTTTGCCAAGCTTTCTTCCCTATATCCCGAATTGCTTCCCTTCGTCAAGAGATAATCTGCTTCCAACAGGGGGAGAAGGAGTCGTTAGGTGCAGCCTGGGACAGATTCTCAATTTTAACGAGGTCTGGTCCAGAACTATCCATTCCCAGCCATGTGTTGCTTCAGCATTTCTGGCTAGGTTTGACTAGAGAGTCTGCCCTACAGTTAGACACGGCCGCAGGAGGGTCGTTTACACACAAAACCACAGAGGAAGGGGAAGCCCTTTTAGACCGAATTCTTGAAAACACCCCTCCTCTAGAACCCATCCGTGTTGAGCCGATGTCCAACGAGGTTTCGTCGCTTCAAGCCGAACCTCTAAAAATACCAGACCCCGAACCAATGGAGGAACCCCTTCTGGGAGACCTCCCGTATATCGAGGACGTTTTTCTTGAAAATTTCGGAAACACCTCGAGATACGAGTCGGTAAAGAGACCACCAGTTCCTGTCACCCCTAGAGAACCTTTGAGCATAGACTCTCTACGAGAGTCAATCATGGGGTTAACATCTTTCATGAGCGGCCGAATGGGTACACGAGAATGAGTCGCCTTTCAAGAAATTCGAATTGCACTCCCTCGTTCCCCATTCAATGCATAATAAAAAGAAAACAAGAAACAGTATTGTATAACCCAACCGTGGGCATCAACATCATGTCACAAACTTATGCCCAAACTTATTTTGAGGAAGAGAAACGCTGGCCCACAATAAAAACTTTTAGAGCTGATATGCGTTCAACTCTCCAAGGGTTGGGGGTTTTACACAATGTTTCTCTTTACCATGAAGGTGTCGGAATGAGCCTTGATTTTCACATTTTGACATTGAGGATTTCGACATTCTAATTGGCCATCCCTAGAAAAATTATTCGCTGATCCACCAAACACGGGGAGTTAGATGTCAAATTAGGTAGGGACACGTTCACGCTACCCATACAACAATCAAAAACACAATAGCTGAACCCCTCGTCCCCAATAACAACCATAGAGGTGGTGCCAAAAATACCTTTTGAAACTCCCTGAAGAATCCTTAGAAAGAGACTCCAAATTCTTCATCGAAGAAATTAGCGAGATAGATGAATTTATCGATCTCCCTAAAGAAGAAGAAACGGCACCACCTCCCATTGAGCTAAAAGCCCTTCTCGAAGGATTGCGCTATGTTTTTCTAAACAATGATAAAAATGCTCCCGTAATCATCGGTGACAAACTAACCGACGAGGAGTCATCCAAATTGATTAAAATACTAGAAAAACATAGGACGGTCTTGGGTATTCATTACATGATCTAAAAGGGATTAGCCCTCTAATTTGCTCTCATCGCATCCCTCGTTGACCCGGAAAAATCACCCTCACGCGAACCACAACGCCGGCTCAATAATGAGATGAGAGAAGTCGTGAAGAAGGAAGTCCTCAAACTTCTTCACGCCAGGGATAATCTATCCCGCACCACACGGCGGACCGGGTTAGCCCCTGTCCTGGTGGTACCCAAGAAAGGGGGCATGACGGTAATTGAAAACGCTAAAAATGAATTAATTCCACAGCGTGCCGTCACAGGGTGGAGAATGTGCATTGATTACCGAAAACTCAATGCGGCAACAAAGAAAGATCACTTTCCGCTCCCCTTCATTGATGAAATGTTGGAGCGGTTAGCAAAACACTCTTTCTTCTGTTTCCTCAATGGGTATTCAGGTTATCACCAAATTCCCATCCACCCTGATGATCAAAGCAAGACAACTTTCACATGCCCGTATGGAACGTACGCGTATAGGAGAATGTCGTTCGGGTTGTGTAATGCACCCGCATCATTCCAACGGTGCATGATGTCGATATTCTCAGACATGATTGAAGAAATCATGGAGGTATTCATGGACGATTTCTCCGTCTATGGAAAAACCTTTGACAACTGTCTTGAGAATTTAGATCGAGTCTTGCAACGATGCCAAGAGAAGGACCACGGTACTAAATTGGGAAAAGTACCATTTCATGGTCCGAGAGGGCATCGTCCTTGGACACCTAGTGTCCGAGAGAGGGATTGAGGTAGATAAAGCAAAAATTGAAGTGATTGAAAAACTACCTCCCCCTGTGAACGTGAAAGGAATCCGTAGCTTTCTAGGCCACGCAGGATTTTATAGACGGTTCATAAAAGATTTCTCACAAACTTCTAGACCGTTAACAAGCCTGCTAGCTAAGGATGTGCCTTTTAAGTTCACCGATGAGTGCATGAAAGCTTTTCTCACCATTAAGAAAGCACTCATCTCAGCGCCAATCATCCAACCACCGGATTGGTCGCTGCCTTTTGAAATCATGTGTGATGCTAGTGATTACGCCGTTGGTGCGGTCCTTGGCCAAACCAAAGATAAAAAGCATCACGCGATTGCCTATGCCAGCAAAACACTAAATGGAGCTCAATTAAATTACGCCACAACGAAAAAAAGAGCTCCCGGCTGTAGTGTTTTGCTATCGATAAGTTTAGGTCTTACTTAGTGGGATCCAAAGTAATTGTCTACACCGATCATCATTTGCATTGAAATACTTGCTCACTAAGAAAGACGCTAAACCGGATTAATAAGATGGATTCTCTTACTCCAAGAATTTGATTTGGAAATTAAAGACAAGAAAGGAGTAGAGAACACCGTTGCGGATCATTTGTCGCGTTTGCAATTCACTAACATGCAGGAGTTACCGATCAACGATTTCCTACGCGATGACATGCTCCTCAAGGTGGAGGACGTAACCCCATGGTATGCAGACATTGTGAATTACATGGTTTCAGGTTACGTACCACCCGCGAATCCAGCACAAGTTGCAAGTTGAGAGTCGCCGCCACTGTGGGATGATCCGTACCTATACTGCAGTATGTGCCGACGGCATGCTAAGGAGATGTGTACCCACCCGAGAGGGACAAACAAATCATTGAAAAATGCCATGCGCCCCGCACGGAGGCCATTATGGAGTACATCGCACTCAAGCCAAGATTTGGGCGTGTGGATTCTTCTCCGCCAACGATGTACCAAGACACAAGAGAATTCATCAAGAAGATGCCAAAAGTGTCACTGCAAGGAGGAATCACATCAAGAAATGCAATGCCCCTCAACTACAATCTCCAAGTGGAAGTCTTCGATGTTTGGGGTATTGACTTCATGGGACCTTTCCCAAAGTCCCATGATAGTGAGTACATCCTCATCGCAGTCGACTACGTGTCCAAGTGGGTCGAAGCTCTGGCATGCCCTGCCGCCGATGCCAAACATGCCAGAAAAATGTTCCATGAGATCATTTTTCCAAGGTTTGGAACACCAAGGATGGTCATAAGTGATGGAGGATCACACTTCATAGACAGATCCTTTCGAGCTTTCTTACGAGAGCTGGGATCTAAGCACAATATAGCCACACCTTACCATCCTCAAACAAGCGCCAAGCGTAAAACATCGAACAAGCGAATCAAGAACATTCTGCAGAAAACCGTCAATGCAATGGGGAAGGGCTGGAAAGACAAGCTCCCCCGATGCACTCGGGCATACAGGAGTTGGTATTTGTTATGCTTACAGAGAAATAATTATAGATCCGCAAGCGCACGGATGTCCAAAGTGAGCATTTCACCCGGGGAGGGTTTTAAATATCGAATCCACGAGGAAGACATGACAAACAATTCATTTGATTAAAGATAGTGATAGAAGACTAATGAGATTTTGTAGTATTTAGCATATACTTAAACAAGGTGAGCCAATAATAATGATAATAATAATAATAAGGTATATGAGACAGTAGAGATGCACGTAGTGAGCATAGCATAAGATTAATTCCTAGTAAGATTAGGATTGGATTTATGACAAAGGGACAGTTCTTAGGTAGCATACAAAGAATCTACAAAATGTTTAGACAGGCATAGCATAAGATCATATATATATATATCAAAACCATAAATAAGAATGTGCACCCGAAGATTACTTAAGAAAATCAGGAACGAAACAAGATAATCCCAAGAACCATTATCGACTAGTCTTATATACGGGGATGGATTGCAAAGGACTCAATAGTCTTTGTCACCACTACGATCTACCACACGACCCGGCATATAAGGTGAATCCGCGAAGTAAATTATATCTAAGCACCATGCTTACATACTCTCTACTACCTAGCACACACGTGTAATATACTAGGAGCTCTACGAATAAGTGCTTTGAATTATCATGAATAATGATCATATCAAATATGCTATGACTAGAATAAAGTATAAGTAGACTAATTGCATACATAGTAATGAAATAGCACAAAGGTGTATGAGAACAATAATAATATTGATCCATAGTGTAACTTATTGGATCGAACCGGAGCGGATGCTCTCTCTTCTCTAAACTCGACTTTCTATCTAAACTAGGCTCTAGATTAGAGCTATGAATTAGCTATCCTATCTCTTGGTGTCTCCTCTTCTACTCCCTGTCTTGGCTTCTTCTTGATCTCCTTCTTGATGATGACTTGAGGCTTGGTCGATTGTTTGAGACGTGGGAGCCTAGGGGTCTATATATATGTGTCTTCTTATGTCTCTTCGCCTTCGGCAGCAATGTGGTACTAATCTTCGTGCTTAACGACGCCCTTGGATCAAACCGACATCAAACAACCGGTTTAGATTTGCGTCTTAGAGGCGGTGGAGGAAGGTTCGGGAGACAGGGCTTGCGTGGTCGCCAAGGGAGGCCGATCGGCCCCATTATTGGGCCGATCGGCCCACAGTGGGTCCTACTCTGGGCCCCGCGATGCGTCGTGGCTTCTGGAGTCTTCTAGATGATGTTTTCTTCGGTGTCAAATTTCGTTCACGTCGGGAGTAATCCGGAGCCTTCTAGACTTGTTTCGGAGTTGGATTGCGTTACGTTACGTCGGTCGTATGACACGTCATTTTCGCTATTTTTCGTTAAGTCCCCCGCAAATCACAACTCTACCAAAACTCATGGAAATCATTAGTAGAAACCCCTAATAAGGTTATCTAATTATATTTTAGTCCTTTTCCATGAATTGTTGATGCATAAAAATATGAGTTAGTGAGCATCAACAAACTCCCCCAAGCTTACCTCTTGCTAGTCCCTAGCAAGACTCGTGTGTGTTACCAAATCAATTCTCAACCAAGGTAGGATGAAAAATTCGAATCATAAACTTGCTTATATCTACTTGAGAGCATGGGGTTTTCATCATACATGAGTCTTGGACTATTGAAAGATAGAACAATTAAGTCAAACACCATGTCTCGAGTTCGTGGTTTCACTATAACTCGAGTTTTACAAAAGATTTTTCAAGGTGAAAGCACAGAGTGTTCCCTGTATGACAACAATAAGAGTAAACTTTTAATTTCTTAGCCTTTTTCTTTTGCTTCTTTTGTTTCTGAATATATCTCTCTTTATGGCAATAAATTTAAGAGAACCTTGGGTTACAAGACAACTTGTTTGGAGAGGTGAGCTCTTCTCGCTCGTATTGACTTTTGTCACATTCTTCTCTCTTTTTCTTTTTCTTTTCGAGATGTGGGCTCTACTGCCCTGAACACTTGTCCATTTTTCATCTCTTTTATTAGGAGGTAGGCCCTTCTCTCCTAGTAGAACACTTGTTCATTTCTCTCCCTCTTTCTCGTCTCACTTTTCTCTCATATATATATATATATATATATTTTTTTTTTTTTACTTGTCATGCCCAAGTCTCTTGAAAACATAGAGAGATATATAATGAGAAGCAACTTTAGCATATTTTCAACAAGGCATTTTATTTTATTTTATCAGGCTTATGTCATACAGGAGACTCATCATTTTTTAGAATTTTCAAAGATTAATACTCCGTAAATTAAGTGTCACGTATGAACAAGATAGATAGTAGCTCAACTTTTATCATATCATATCAGTCAATTGCCTAGACTTGAAATCTAAGATCATACTCCCACGTAACTCAAGCTCAAAGCATGTTTTAGAATCTAAACAATTATATCCATGTTTTGGGAGAAGTAAAGATGGTAAACTAGGCAATTATCACGGAGGAGCAACATCTATCATGTTCTTGTAGCATAATTCATCTTTTTTTTTTTTTTTTTTTATTCGGCACACCTATATATATATATCAAAAACTAAACTTTATTTATACTAGCTAGCTAAACAAACCTAAATATAAATATAGCCGAAAATAATTAATAATAAATAGATAGATAGATAGATACTTACCTCAGGGGCACTCCTTCCCCAAGGGTCTGACGGTTGGTTGGTTGGTGTTGAACAGGGTTTCCCCTCAGCTGTGGTTTTTAACGGGGACCACTCCCCCAAGCTGCTTATTGCACTTACCCATGCCTCAGATAGTCGAAGAGCCTTTCCAAACCGCCAAGATAGTCTCCACCGTGTCTTGGATGTCGCCCAAATTGTACTCCCCTTTGTTGCATCCACTCTTGTTGATTGTAAAGGAGGTCGGAGTGGGTGTTCGAAGTGTTGATCATGGTGCGCATGTTGTTATGCATACCTTGGCGGAATACTGCTGGGTCACGATACTCGAATCCTGCAAAAGAATGGCAGGCCGGCATAAATCTTTGCATTACTACCTTCGGGCGTTTCGTGTGTGGGTAGCGGTCCTCCCGGGTAGGCGCGGGCGTGGGATCTCGCGGGCACGAAGCCCTCGTGACGCTGGTATGCCGCACCCTCCCGGGTTTGGTTAGCTCCTCAGTAATGGGATGTTGAAGCTCGGTTGATGCCGACGGCCGACGATGGACCGGCCGTGCTCGCAGATTTATCAAGAAAGAGTGCACAAGATATATGCCCAATCCCGGGTTAGGAAGCGGGATTGCGTCATTATTATGAAGGTAGTAGTATTGCTCTTGATCCTTTCTTACCCAATGCCCCCGCCGGAAGTAATCGTACCCTATAATCTCCCCGTGGAGTGGTTATGTAAGTGATGGTGGTGTCGCCACCCGCCAGAGCCGAGATCACGGCTATTCGTGTGATTAGAGAAGTGTAGCTTATGTCCCCAACTAAGTTGGGAAGCGATAGCCAGTGTTCTACTAACGGTTTAACGGGCGAGACGGGTGTTCTTGTAACAGCGGCATACATAAGTGCCAGCTCTGATGTTCTTACGGTGATGTTGTCTTTTCGTGGGAAGAGGGCAAGGGCCATCCATTTATGCAGAAATCTTAAAGTTGGGAGGTGGATGTCATTAGTGCGTGGCCGGTGAAACATGCCCTTTCCCGAAATTTCTTGCCAGAAAATCTCCCTGTTAAAGTCACTCAAGGTAGAGGTCACCTCTACAGGGCAGCTTGATGCGAAGCCCTTGCAGTGCTCAGTTGTTTCCAGGTCATGGTGTATGGTTGACGGAATAACCGAAAGGTTACCCCGTTCCCATCCTCAGTGTAATTTAAAGTGCATAGAAACTCTAGAGTAAGAAGTCGGCACCCCCTTTCAGAGGTGTCGTAAAAAGATGACCAGCCTAATAATTGGAAAATAAATGTAAACTCCGGTAATATCCCTATATGGTCCATGAATTCGTTATCTAGCATAGGAGTTAATACAAAATCTCTATTTTTTTCAATTTGTTATACCGACTTCTCTCCTCTCCTACTCGTAAATGAAGGTGTAGGTCCAAGGTTAGAGTTTTACCTTGGCTAGGTGAGGCCATTGGTGATGGAGAAGCGGTCGGCGATGGTGTCGCCGGGTGTCCGTGCTCATCGCTTGCCCGAACTCAGGGAGCGGGAGCGTGTCTTGAGAAGCCTTCCAAACATGGCTGGTATTTAGGTGAAGAAGATTGGCTAGAGGGTTTTTTGGTGGAAAGGAGGATTATCTCCGAGGATTTTTTTCCTCTCTTCCTAGTTTTCTATTCTTTTCTCCTCTATTTCTGCTCGAGCTCTACTCCTCCTTGAAAACCAGAAATCTGTGTTGCTTGTGATGAGAATGGCAAGGGGTGTGGCTACCCTTTTATAGTGCAGGAGGAGGAGGCCGATCGGCCTGATAGTGGGGCGATCGGCCCCCAAGTGGGTCCCACTTTCGGTGCCCTCTCCACCATCTAAACTTTGCTGAAATTCCACGCTAGAATAGTATTTGTTTGGTCAAGTGGAGTGCCTGCTGGTGGAAAATGGATGGAAGAAAAGGAATAAAGAAAGTGGTGATTTGATGTTTTGTCCCTATGACATGTGGGTCCCACTTGTAAGGATGGATTATTTTTGTATTTTCTGAATAAAAATGAATAAATAAAGCGACAAGAGGTAAAAATTATTTTTATGCCACCACGAAAAAGTAATTATACGGGTTTTCACTCCGCAAAAATTATTAATCATGGGGCGTAAATTTTCTTTTTACGGTGAATGTAAAAGTGCAGGAATTTAAATTGCAGAGAAAATAAATGCGAGAAATAAAATATTTTTGGATTTTTTTTTTTTGATTTTTACCGAATTACCCGACGGCGAGGGTCCGTAGTTAAGGTCCTCGAACGGGACCTTCCAATCTTCTAGTCCTACGGGTGCATCCTCCATTGGAGAGGATGGCTCGCCCGCATCGTCTTCTCTTGATCGATCATGTTCGCATTGGTGGCGAGTTCTCGTCCGGGTTTGAAGGCGAACTTCTCTTCCTTTGTTGATCTCAAATGTGATTTCTCCAAATACCGACGTTGATGTGAGCGTTGGCGGTGCTTAGGAATGGTCGTCCGAGAATTAGTGAGACCCCCGAGTTCGGGTGCATGTCCGCATACAACGAAGTCAAGCGGCACAAAGAACTCCCGGATCCTCACCGAACATTCTCGGCGATTCCCGACGGGTAACGAATCGATTGATCTGCTAGTGGTAGACACATTGATGTTGGAACCAAGGTAGGGTGCTTGAGTTTGTCGAAGACAACCTTGGGCATCACACTGACACTTGCTCCAAGATCACAGAGTGCATTGTTGAAATATTGATCTCCGATTGAGCACTCTATAGTGGGGCATCCTGGATCCTTTTTCTTGATGGGTAATGTGTTTAGGATTGCCGCACTACACTCTTCTGTTAACTTGATGATCTCTGTGGTTGGTAGCGGTCTCTTTTTGTTCAGGATATCTCTTATGTACTTGGCGTATGTTGGGACTCGCATGGCATCCAAAGTAGAGGTATATTGACATAAAGCTTTTGGATTACCCTACGAATTTTGCCGAATTGATCATCAATTTGAGGTCTTCTAATTCTTCTTGGATATGGTAGGAAGTTGGTGTCGTGAAAGTCTTGTCCTGTGGGTTCTTGGCGCACAACTTCTTCTACGCCGTCATCCTTATCTTCCGGAATGTTGGCCGGTACTACGGGTGGTGCAAGGGGGGCTGCAGTGCCGTAGGTTTCCTAGCCGAAGGTCTTACTGCGCCCGTCGGGTATGGTGGATCGGTGGTTTGCTTACCACCTCTCGTTCGGATGTTATGTACCTGCTCATGATTAGTGGCAATAGGCATAGCAGCAGACAATTTTGATAATTTTGATTCTAGTTTGATATTAAAAGCAACTTGTTCTTTTATCATAGCAGAAAAGTTATCCATTTTAGCATTTATATCTTCTAGAATTTTATCATTAGCAACTAACCTTTTAGAGAAACTATCATTAATTTTAACTTGCTCTTCAATTAATTCTCGTAAAGAAGGTTGCTTGAATTTATTACCCGAATTAAAGTTATTACCTGAATACTTACCGCGTAAGTCGGCCGTGGTTGCGGGTCTTCTCTTTGGGTTGGTGTCGACTTGTGGACCACCAAGCTTGAACTTCTTGAAG
The DNA here is from genome assembly GCA_015847255.1 of Hyparrhenia diplandra. Lineage (NCBI taxonomy): Eukaryota > Viridiplantae > Streptophyta > Magnoliopsida > Poales > Poaceae > Hyparrhenia > Hyparrhenia diplandra. Next base: position 221,879 of record JADLZK010013142.1, read on the forward strand.
CGTTCATGGAGTCTTGTAAAGCTTGTCGATCCTTCTTGTAGTTGGCTCGCTCCTCAAGCCAATTTAGTAGCACGTCCATCCCAAATGATCACGCCTTCAGTTCTTCTTGTTCTTCTTGTACTTCTTCACTTTGATGACAAAAGATTGGGTGTTCTTCGGGTCCAAAGCCTTGATTTTTCGATATCTTGCACATAAGTATGTTGGCTTTCCCCGGTGTGAGTGATAAGAATGATCCTTCAAGAAGGGCGTCTAGATGCTCTCTTAGTTTTTGATTTAGTCCATGATAGAATCCTTGCAAGAGCATCCATTCCTCCATTCCATGGTGAGGGCAACTCGATATGTATTCTTGAAAACGTTCCCACGCCTCGGAATAGATTCTCCCTTCTGCTGTTGAAAGTTGGCAATTTTTCCACGTAAGGCATTGGTTTTGTCTATGGGGAAAAAACTTTGCTAGGAATGCGGTAGAACATTTCTCCCATGTGTTTATCTTTTGTTCATTGGAGTAGAACCATTGCCTCGCTCTTCCCAATAGTGAGAAAGGGAATAAGCGGGAAAGAGGATCGTGTCCTTGGGAATGTTCTTGATGTTGATGGTGGCGCCTATCTCCATGAAAGTCCGGAGATGAGTGCTTGCATCTTCATGTGTCTTTCCTTCAAACGGGTTAGCTTGCACCATGTTGATGAGGCTTGCCTTTAGCTCAAACTCATGATTGATTGGAAGTGTAGGTCCAGTGCGAATGTTCTTGATGGTTGAGAAGAGAACTCTCAACGCGTCTTTTCGATCATGGCTTCAGGTACTTGGTGTAGCTTCTTGGGTTGACTTGATTCAGATGATCAAAGTGTAGTGAATCACAATCAAACCTGTTAATACCCTGCAAATAAGATAGAAAAAGACAATAAACGGGTAAATCTGTTTAAGCAGAGGTGCTAAGTAGCAAAATCCACACTTAGTATTCATCTATCAATAATCAAAAGAGTAGCTATCAAAATCTTCCCCGAGAACGGCGCATTAAATGCTTGTTGGTATTTGTTATGCTTACTGAGAGAAATAATTATAGATCCGCAAGTGCACGGATGTCCAAAGTGAGCATTTCACCCGGGGAGGGTTTTAAATATCGAATCCACGAGGAAGACATGACAAACAATTCATTTGATTAAAGATAGTGATAGAAGACTAATGAGATTTTGTAGTATTTAGCATATACTTAAACAAGGTGAGCCAATAATAATGATAATAATAATAATAATAAGGTATATGAGAGAGGGTAGAGATGCACGTAGTGAGCATAGCATAAGATTAATTCCTAGTAAGATTAGGATTGGATTTATGACAAAGGGACAGTTCTTAGGTAGCATACAAAGAATCTACAAAATGTTTAGACAGGCATAGCATAAGATCATATATATATATATCAAAACCATAAATAAGAATGTGCACCCGAAGATTACTTAAGAAAATCGAGAACGAAACAAGATAATCCCAAGAACCATTATTGACTAGTCTTATATACGGGGGATGGATTGCAAAGGACTCAATAGTCTTTGTCACCACTACGATCTACCACACGACCCGGCATATAAGGTGAATCCATAAGTAAATTATATCTAAGCACCATGCTTACATACTCTCTACTACCTAGCACACACGTGTAATATACTAGGAGCTCTACTGAATAAGTGCTTTGAATTATCATGAATAATGATCATATCAAATATGCTATGACTAGAATAAAGTATAAGTAGACTAATTGCATACATAGTAATGAAATAGCACAAAGGTGTATGAGAACAATAATAATATTGATCCATAGTGTAACTTACAAATCGTAACCGGAGCGGATGCTCTCTCTTCTCTAAACTCGACTTTCTATCTAAACTAGGCTCTAGATTAGAGCTATGAATTAGCTATCCTATCTCTTGGTGTCTCCTCTTCTACTCCTGTCTTGGCTTCTTCTTGATCTCCTTCTTGATGATGACTTGAGGCTTCGGTCGATTGTTTGAGACGGGGGAGCCTAGGGGTCTATATATATGTGTCTTCTTATGTCTCTTCATGCCTTCAGCGAGCAATGTGGTACTAATCTTCGTGCTTAACGACGCCCTTGGATCAAACCGACATCAAACAACCGGTTTTGGATTGCGTCTTAGAGGCGGTGGAGGAAGGTTCCGGAGACAGGGCTTGCGTGGTCGCCAAGGGAGGCCGATCGGCCCCATTATTGGGCGATCGGCCCGAGTGGGTCCTACTACGGGCCCCGCGATGCGTCGTGGCTTCCGGAGTCTTCTAGATGATGTTTTCTTGTGTCAAATTTCGTTCACGTCGGGAGTAATCCGGAGCCTTCTAGACTTGTTTTCGGAGTTGGATTTGCGTTACGTTACGTCGGGTCGTATGACACGTCATTTTACGCTATTTTTCTCGTTAAGTCCCCGCAAATCACAACTCTACCAAAACTCATGGAAATCATTAGTAGAAACCCCTAATAAGGTTATCTAATTATATTTTAGTCCTTTTCCATGAATTGTTGATGCATAAAAATATGAGTTAGTGAGCATCAACAACAGGACAGCTTATAAGACCCCCATTGACATGACACCATTCCAACCGGTCTATGGAAAAAGTTGTCACTTGCCGTAGAACTTGAACATCGAGCCTCTTGGGCAATCAAGACATGGAACATGGACCTTAAGCTAGCCGGGAAAAATAGACAAAAAACAGTTAACCGAGCTAGAGGAATGGAGGGAGAAGGCGTATCACAAAGTGCCAAGCTATACAAAGAAAGAACAAAAAGATGGCACGACCACCGAATCCAATGTTTAAAAACTTTCCACGAAGGAGACAAGGTATTACTCTTTAACTCTCGTGTGAAGCTATTCGGTGGAGGAAGTCTGCAAGCAAATGGAAGGGGCCATACACCATCGCCGACGTCGCACCTCATGGCGCAATCACCATCACCGACGATCGGGTAATTTATCAAAGGTAAATGGCCAACGTTTAAAAGTTTTCCTTGAGCCTTCTCCAAATAAATATATAGAGAAAATAATGTTGGTAGATTTTGAACAATATAAAAATAATTCCATAATTGCTACCAACATATTGGAAAGAAAACACAATAAAACTATTAAATAAAAAAAAGCACATAACTTTTTCTTTTTCCTTTTCTTTTCTTTTCTAAAATAAAGAAAACATCGCCTAAACCGGGGGTTTTTCCCCATTGCACCACTATAGCAAAAGAGTTCGAGATAAGATAATGATCATGGGAAAAGTCATGCGCAAGGCACGCCATGCACGGCGGCGGCGTCGGGCAAGACTGGAGCGGCCGGCCCGCTTTTGCGCCCCGTGCCTCCTGTTTTCTCACATGGATTAATCCCGCCGATCCTATCCCAACCCCCCGTGGTGCACGGTCACGGTTCGACGCAAAACTCTATAAATTGAACCCCAAGCTCCTTATGGAAAATCACACCAAAAACCATCTCTTCTCCCTCATCCTTACTTGCTCAACTCCGCCCCATGGCCAGCCACAACACAAGTCCCGCCAACTCTCCCATTAAAACACAAGACTTGTTGTGTAGCGAGAGCCCCTTAGTGTCACTAAGTCCAACCCAGCAAAACCATAAAAGAAAGGCCAGCTCTAGCACCTCCTCCAACTACCCACAAGAGCAGTCTTTTTTCATTTATGGGTATGAAAAGCTAGAAGGAGGGTACGCCAAAGGGCTCATCGCGCAAAACCCCACGTTGAGAGGTTCATTAGGCCATCCCTCGGTGAACGGTTCGTTAGGACACCCCAAGTCACTAGGATTACGAGATAGTGACGGTGAAGAAAGCAAGGCACCACCGCCTTCCTTGCTAGAAAAATATGAAGCCCTTAAGGACCTTTACGGGAGGCTATAGAAGAACTAGACACCATGCGCACAAAAGCTGCGACACCTCGCCGACGACATGGAAATCGAAGAATTTAAGTTTAACAATAGGGTAGCAAAATTAGCAAAAATAGTCGGAGTGTCGTGCGACGCAGAAATTAGACCGCCTAGCGAGAAAAATAAAAAGGATTCAAAATTACCGATTATTTCAGGCTGTTTGAATTCTTCATGTTTTATTTCCATTCATTTACTTTGTAATTTCCCAAGTTCAATAAAGTTTGTCTTTGAATATTTTTACGTACACTTGTTTCTCTATAATTTTTTTACGTAACTTCTATAAAAGAAACAAGTGTGGGGAGATAAAATTCACTTGTCAACTTAAAAACTTAGACAAACTTTATCTTTTTTGTCAATCTGTTAGAAAAAGAAAAACCACACGTTATTTGAACTTTTATGCTTTGAGAGATAGCATGATTACTTGAATTTCTCTTTCTGTACAAATAAGACTTGGGTTACCTATATAAAAATATATATATATATATTATCATGTTCTGGGATAATCAAAACCTGAATTAGTAACAAATAGCTACTTCCTTATTCATTGAATCTTGTCAAATTCAAAAGCTTAAATGTTGAGGAAGTTTCATAATCCCAAGATCAAAAACATCGTGCACAAATAAATTGGTAATCTAAATTATGATGAACCCTTTATGCTTCAAAAGGGCATGGGCTATGCTAGAAATGGGCACATGCCCCCATATAAAAACAATGGGTACGTCGATGCCCGCCTATCTAAAAAAAAAAAAAAAAAAAGAAAGAGAAGAAATAATGGACAAGTGTCCGAGGGCGAGTAGAGCCCACTTCTCAAAAAAAAAAAGAGAGAAGAAATAACGGATAAGTGTCCGAGGGCGAGAAGAGCCCATTTCTCCAAAAAAAAAAAAAAGAGCAGCAAGCCCATGACTCTTTGAAAGCAAAGAGGCATCATAGCTAAAAAGAAACATTTCTCATATGCACATCTTTGATCTAGGAATATGACACTTCCTCCATTAAATCTAGAATTTGACTTGACATTTCATACAAGGAAGTAAGCAATTTTGTTAGTACTCTCAAGTTTTATTAGAACCAGGAACATAAAAAAAAAATTCTTTTTAAATTTTGAAAGCAACCAAGTCTATTTGTGCGGTGTAAGTAGAAAGAAAAACTCCCCGCTTATCTCCATCGCATGATCGTTTAAGATAATGCGGTAGAACATTTTTTTTGATATTGATAAAGGAAACGACCTTACGAAACCCCTAAAAAGTTCAACTTTACTCGAGGACGAGTAAAAGCCAAGTGTGGGGAGTTGTTGGCGGCCATTATCAAGCATTTTATACCGCCAACTCAGGTTCATTCCAAGGGAAATAAGTAATCTCATGGTGCATATGCATTTATTTCTAACCTAGTTCCACTTGTATTATCAAAAACATATTTTGTAGGAACAAAAGTGGAAACTAGTACAAATACGCTAATCAACAAAGAAAGCGCAAAACCGAGATTGCGCCTTGTCAAAGGGAAGGCCAATGGACCCGAAATCGAGCGAAAAACAGGCCAACGCACCTACGTGACAGTGAAACAAAGTGGACCAAAAGGCGACGCTTAAAAGCCCGGCTCAAGCCGGGCCAAACTTGGGGCGGCCGGCCCACCGGGCGGCCGGCGCAGATTTTTCGGCGGATGTTCCCGCCCTTTCTCTGGCGGTTCGGAGCGACTTTCAGCGGCGGTTGCATGCGGTGCAAATTTTCGTTCCGCCAAGAACAGCTCAAAGCAAGGGGAGCCCTCCATTCCCTCCTCCTCTCCACTATATAAAGAGAGGCACCCCTCATCATGAAGCATCACATTGATCATCATACACATCATTACACTCCATTCACTCACACACTCCACTCCATCACATTTAGTACACATTGGAGTAGAGGAAAGGAGCCAAGTTAGAAGTAGAAGGGAGTGAGAGAGGAGGAAGTGTGGAGAAGAGGAGTAGCGACCCCTCGCCTTCAAAGTGTGACGGAGTTCGAACTTGTCGGCTCCCGTCTCCGCACTTGTACCTCTACGGATCATCCTACCGGGTTTGAGTAAGAGATCCGTTTTCTATCTACAACAATTATCTTTGAGTTTAAATTATTACTTTAATTATCGTTCACCGGTTCGTTGTTTACCATAACGGTAGATGCTCTAGTAGAGGACTCTCGATGAAGGCGGATGCTCGGCCAACGCTAGAGTACGTGATAAGTAGTGTAGACGTGGTGTCTAAACTACACGTCACCCTCGTTTACCAATCAGTCCCACGGTAGTGAGGTAGGCGGCGGTGGTGACAGCCCTGTTCGACCTTAGTATTCCTCCACGTCGGTTGTGCGGTAGTGGAGGCCGGACCCTTCTCGGCGAACCGGGGAGAGCCGGTGGCTACGTGAACGTATAAAAAAGAAGTAATTTGGCTTTAGGATAATCCATTTTGTAGTAGAAACTCACTACCCGATTCACCCTTTCCATCTTCCTCCACGGTAGCTTGTCGAGCGACTTAACACCCGTTCCCGTGGAAATCGATACCCCGAACACTTAGGGTGAAGTGCTACAACGGTATTTCCGTGCGCTGCGGACTATTTACGCTACGCTAAGAAACACCAACAATCATCAAACAGGCTTTGCAACTCTTCCCTAGTGAGTGTTTGCTCCTCATCATCACTATCACTATCACTATCATCATCATCATCACTAGTGATAGATTGTACTTTGGTGGCCTTAGCTATGAAGCATGAGGAAGGAGTGTCGAAGAGGGAGATCTTGTCATGCATAGCAAGGTGAGCTTGTCCCTTCTTCTTGTTCTTCTTCTCCTCTTCTTCATCACTTGAGGAGGATGAGCCATCACTATCCCACATAGCCACATGTGACTTATTCTTCTTCTTGGGCTTCTTCTCCTTCTCATTCTTGGCATCATTCTTCTTTCTTGCTTTCTTGATGCCCTTCTCATCATCACTTTCATATGGGCACTTTCGGCAATCAAGTGACAATCATCATGGCAACGAAAAAACATGTCATGTTGCCTTCATTCTTGCCATCCTTGGTCTTCTTCTTGGATGATTGCTTCTTCTTGTTCTTGGAGATGTAGTTCTTCTTCATAAATTTTTCCAATCTCCTCACAAAGAGAGCCATTTGTTCATCCACTTCACTTCCACTTGTAGAAGTGTCATCCTCTTCATCACTTGATTCTTCCTTCTTCTTCTTGCCCTTTGATGATGAGCTTGCCTTGAGTGCCAAGCTCTTCTTGTCCTCTTTCTTCTCTTCTTTCTTGACCTTCTTGTTTGCCTTGTTGATGAGTTCTTGCTTCTTCTTGTCATCTCTATATGAATCATCGGTCATCACCTCATCAAGCAATTGGTTGGGAGTCAAATCCTTCAAGTTTGACCTCACTAGCACGGTGATGAACATCCCAAACCGCTCGGGCAAACACCTCAAGAACTTCGTGTTGAAGGTCTTGTCCTTGATCTCTTCTCCTAGAGCATTGAGATCATTCACCAACACTTGCATGCGGTGAAACATCTCCGAGACGGTCTCATCTTCTTCCATCTTGAAGCTATTGAATTGCTCAAGCTTGATATAGGCCTTTGCTTGCTTGACGCCTTCGGTGCCCTCATAGCACTCTTCTAGCTTCTTCCAAATCTCATAAGCAACGGTGAGTGACTTGACTTGCTCAAACACTCTATCATTGAATGCCTCATGAAAAGCACTCACGGCCACATCATTGGCATACAACTTCTTCTCTTCGGCCGCGGTTGGCTCATTTGGCTTTGCCACCTCAAACTTGTTCTCGGTCACAACCCACACTTCTCTATTGATTGACTTGAGGTGTGCGGTCATCTTCACCTTCCAATATGCAAAGTTGGTGCCATCGAAAGGTGGCGCCTTCTTGGTGTTGTTGACATGAAAAGTCATTGCCATTTTGTCACCGTAGGATGTTAAGCCTTCTAAAAATGGTGCCTCGGCTCTGATACCACTTGAAAGGTCCTAATGGCTAGAGGGGGGGGGTGAATAACCTATTAAAAATTCTACAAACAACACTAAGCAAGGCGATTAGTAAATAAGACGCAGTAGCAATTAAGCAAATGCTTCAAGCTAGCTAAGCAAGCCTCCTAGCAATTCTAGCAATTCTATGATCTCTAATCACACTTAAGGGCTAGGTTGCTAAGTTACTCCTAGGTGGACAAGATACACTAACTAATTCTACCACTAGAAGCTAACAAGGCTAAGCTAACTAAACAAGCTACTCACACTAAGCACCCTAACAAGATATACTACCAAAGTAATGCAAGAGGTGCTAGAATACAATACCACCGGTGTAGTGTCGAGGTTGTAGCCAATCACCATGATCACCAAGAAATCTCCAACGAGCAAGAACAAGTGACACGATGAGCTTTCGGCCGAGGTTCACGTGCTTGCCCAAGACGCTAAGTCCCCGTTGTGGCGACACACTCACTTGGCGTAGGCTAAGCTTTTAATGGCCGATGCCAAATCCCTATGGGAGCTCAAGCAAACGATCACAAGAGAGGGTCCAACAAGCCACGAGCAATCCACTAGTGCTCCTTTCACGAATCTCCCGCGGGGTAAGGAACGACCCCTCACAATCACCACCGGTGTGGCCTCGAACAAGCTCCACTCGAGCTCAACACCGCCTCTTGCTCCAAGCCGCTAGGAACCAGGGCAAATTCCCAAGAAAACAAGAATCCCGCGGCTTCTCCAAGGATGAAGTGCCTCTAGATGCAACCGATGATGCAATGCACTTCTATCATTCTCAATCTCACCAAGAATCCGAGTTAGTGATGGGGAGATGAGTGGAGAGGAGTCTCACAAGCTCAATAGCAAGTTGGAAGCTTCAAATGTGCAAGAGAGAGCTCAATGAACCAGCCATCCAAGAATATATAGAGCTCCCCTCGAAATAGAGCCGTTGCTCTAAAAATTTGCTCTCGCAGGTGACGGGACGCACCCACCGGAACCACGAGAGGGTCCGGTCAAGCGTCGGTCGGTGCTTCCGGTCACTACCGACAAGCACGGGCCCACGGCCGGGCGCCCTCCTCCGTGCGTCCGGTCGCAGCTTCCGGTCCAGCTTCCGGTCAAGCGTCCGGTCAGAATCCTGGGTCGAAGTCCAAAACAAGCTTTTTGTTATTTTGACCGGACCCGACCACGTTTGCCACTTACCGGTCGGTGCGTCGGTCACTTCTTCAGGCGTCCGATCGCCTCAAAACCAAGCATTTCTTCATCTTTTTCTTTGCTCTTTGCTTCAAACTTGCTTCGCCTCTTGCCAAAAGGGTTGCCAACACGTCAAGATGACCACGTTATCACCAATGTTAGCACGTCAATAAGTTAGGCAAGATCGGGTTAGTGCTCTCATGTCCTAAATGCAATATGCAAGTCAATTGGACCTAGAAGCACTTCACCAAAGGATTGTCGCGGCATTCCCTCTTGATAGTCGGCTATCTATCCTATAATGTGATCACACACTCTATCGTGTCTTGATCACTAAAAAGGAAAAACCCTATCAAGATACCTTTGCCTTGATCTCCGGTTCCTCTCAAGCCGATCACCGAGCTTGACGATCCATCAAGTCCACCGACATTGTCCATGTTCATGATCATCATGCTCCTTGTCATCCACCTAATCCTATCTCAAGTCATCACTTAGAGCAAAGGATTAGTACCACAAGTGTGTCATCAATTTCCAAAACCAAACATGAGATTTCAATCTCCGCGGCGGCGTTCCTTCTCCGGCGTGAGGGAGAAGGTGCGGCCGGATGCGGCGGCGTTGGACTTCACACCGTGGCAGTGGCGGCTCCAGCTCAGCGCTCGCGAGATCCGGCCACCACATGACCGGATCCGCTCGGGCTCGGGCTCCCTCCCTCCGTTTCTCCTTCGCCTCCCGTGGTGGGGCCGGCAGTACGCGGCGGCCCGTCAGCATGGCGGTCGTGGCGGTCGCTCCCTCCCACCCGGTGGCGCGGTGCTCCCTCCTCATCCTCTCCGGCGGGGCTGGGCGGATCGTGGGTGAGCAGCCCCTCTCCTCCCGTGCCCCTTCCTCCGATGGTGGCCGCCCCTTCCGTCTTGAAGGTGGCGGCATGGTGGCCTGAGGCGGCACCAGGCCGGATGTCGATCCGGTGCCCAGGGAGGCTGGATTCGAGCCCCGACGGCCGACGGCTCGGCGTCGGCGCCTTCCGTGTGGTGGTGGCGGTGCGGCGGGGCGACATGGCTTGTGCAGCGTGGGGGGCGGTTCTCTCTCTGTCGTCCCTCCCCGATGGCCTTGCCGCTGGCTGCGGCACCGCGGCCGTGGTCAAGTCGGAGGTGGCGGCGCGGCCGATGCTGCTTTCGGGACCTCTCGAACCGGTGCCTCGGGCGGCGCGACGAAATGGTGGGAACACACGCTGCGGTGCTTGGCGGCAACGCCGGCATCGACATCGGGCGGTGTCCGGCAGGTGGACGCCGCACGGAGGTATGGCTGGTCTTCGCATGTCGCCCGTTGGCGGGTGGCCGACGCGCTTCGAAATTTCTTGGGCGCAGCCGGCGCGTCGACGCCTCTCGGGCAAGGCTTCGCAGGATGGGTGGCAACGATGACGCATTGCTGGGTTCGGCATCCGGGCGTTTGTATGCGTCTGGGGTCCTTGGGCAAAAGCCGACGACGGTGACGCCGAGGGCGCCACTTTCCCTCTTGGGGGTGTCGTATCCCGGCATTTCCCGCGGTGAAAACCCGCCCATGCTTGGGCGGCGGACGGTGGCGAATGACGCCATAACCTTCAAGGCGTCGTTGTGGAAATTGACTTGGTTGTGATGTCTCCGGCGAGTCATCGTTTACTTTGTTGTGTGTGCGTGGGTTTATCACCCCTGTAGCGGTCTGCTGCAGGCGGACGCGCTTCTTGCGCGTGTTGTAACAAACTCTATTCTCCTTATTATAATCAAAGCCGGGAAACCGGATCTTTCAAAAAAAAAAAAAAACCATAGGAATGAGATAAAATACTGGAATAGAAAAATAGTATGATGGTAAAATAAAGCAATAGAAAAAACACATAAAATACAGGAATAGAAAATAGTGTGATGGTAAAATAAAGCAATAGAAAAACACATGAATTTCATTGGGATAGAGTTTGGAATGCAGGAATGAGGTACTAGAAGAATCTCATTTTATTTGGACTAATGATGTGCATGTTTTGCCATCACATTGTATTTGGATTAATGATGTGCATGTTTGGAATGCAGGAATAAATAGAGGAATCTTGATTCCTGTTTTTTCCTCCGAAAATCAGACTTTTGGGATCCAGACAAGGTTGAATTCTCCAGCACTCTCTATCTCTTCCTTTCCCCCTTCTACGTCGCAGGAGCTAGCGATGTCGCAGGCTGTTTGAGGACGCCATAAGGCTCTGAGAAATGCAAACAAGCTGAGAGTGAAGATAGGTGCAGAAGCATATCAGCATATGTGTGTGTGCTTATGTCCATAAGAGGTTCTCGATTTTCACATCAAGCAATTCCACTAGGAGCCCTCTAAACATTCCATCCGGGACGGTTTGTAGAATCCTTCTTATGAATGGCTAATCGGGTTTTGCTTGATCGGATCAAGTATTTATGGGCTTTTAAATGATCTGGTCACAAATCAACTATCTTGCCTTTTGTTAGGAATGTAAGTATGAAACCCCCCAAGCAGAAGTGATGAATTGCATAGTACAAGCCTATTCGAATAACTAACTTTAAGACCTTATAGATGACCCTAGATTTGTTAAGATAAAGGAAAGCGGAGTCACTAAAATATTGAACTTCTATCCTCCGTTAGGAATAACAACTTCATTTTCTCGATCACTATGTACAAACCTCATGTATAAGAATTTTGGTTTGACTCGAGGGTGTCATAAAGGGCAAACCATGACAAGGTTGTAGTAAAACATATGCAAACATGCTATAACCTGAAGGGAAACGTGAAACAGTCCGCTATGCATTATTCGGATACTATCTATTAAGTTGGATGGACATGTATGGCTGTGAGGTACTTAGTCTTTGGTGTGGTTGCTTGTTGTTGCCACAATTGGTTCATCAAAGTGCTGAGGTTGCTTAGGATTGTCCAAATTTGGGCTCCCTTGATGCTTAGCATCGACAACCTCTGCCATTTCGGGCCCGGTCCTGCAGGTTGGCTGAACACATAGGAGCGCAATCTGAATGCATCGATTATTTCGACTCTCTATTTTGTTCCTCGACACTTAGAGAGTTGTCAATGAGCCGCCACGGTTCCATCCTCCCAAAGTCGCCAAGCCCTGTTCCAAAGGAAGTAGATCATTTAGCCTGAAAACCTTAAATAAAGCGGGTGGTACAATTACTCAACAAAGTTATTCTTTATACAAGAGATTACTCACATAAGCCATCGTTAATGCGATCTTTTGTATCGATTTAAAACCGGTCGCGACTTTCCTTCCACTTGTGATCTCCAAAATCAAGACTCCAAAGCTAAAAACATCAGATTTAGCGAGATGCTATTCCCAAGAAAGCACTCGGCGCCATGTAACCACGGGAAAGAGAAACAAATCAGCAATTCATTCATATAGCCATACGTAAGTAATTGGTAAATTTAGTAAAGCGTCAATTTCCAACTTGAACATGTCTCCTCTCATGCAAAAGCATAATAGAGCATGGAAATTGTTCTCTCTGCTAAGACAAATAACCTAGGCAATAACTGCATACCGAAATGTATCTTGCACATATGCATCATTTAAATAATAAAAATTGTAGCTTGTTTATGTTCCCTTGCATGTAATGCATTTCCAAATCTCATTTTTATGCCATGGTAATGCAAACCTACTATATGTCTTCTTTGCATTTGAGTTAAACGTTGCTATTTGTGCAGTGTCATTATAAAGTAAGATAAACATCACTATTGGCGATTTTTTCGCAAAGATCGATAATGGTACGTATTGATAATACAAACAAACTGGGCAAGACAAAATGCATATTGAAATGTATACATATATACATCAAAGAAAACCTTACAAATTGTATCTTGTATATATCCACTTCTACATAATTCATCTCTCAGTATTATTCCAATTGTAGTATGCCATGACAATACAAATTACAAATTTACTTATATATGTGTTATCACACTTGATCTAAACAAATAGAAATTTCTTGATGCATTTACTTACGGTGTTCCCATTGGTACGATTATCTTGTAATTACGTCACACTCGAGCTAAACATTGCTATCCCAAAATCGAAATCTTTGGATTCATTTGATGGTCCAATAGAATGTTACTTGCTTTCAAGTCTCGTGGACAATGCATGTTTCGATGAAAAGTTGTGAATGTAAAGAAGTCCTTGAGCAATGCCATCAATTATATTCGACGCTTGAGAGGCCATGTCAATGATGACCACTTAGCAACATCTGCATGGATGAATTTGTGAATAACAATAACTTTCTTTTTAAGAGGTGTTGTCTTGTGGTGAACAACCGAACATACCTTTGAAAATGTCATCCAAGCTCTTGTTGGGCATGTACTCATAGATAAGTATCTTCTCTTTTTGTTGCATGCAAACAACCGATCAACTTGACAAGATTTAAATGTTTAAGCTTTGCTATGAATCTAATTTCATTTACGAATCGTTTCGGACCTTGACTTGAATCTGTTGCTAATCTTTTGATTGCCACAACTCCACAAGCTAATTGACCCTGTGCAAAAAAGGCACTCATGTTTTTAAGCGGTTGGTTAACTCGCATCTTGTTCTTTATATCGGTAGAAGGATTTGGCAACGTCATTTTAACCACATCATTGTGAGCGTTTGATAAAGATGCGATCTAAACTATGGGAATTTTAGTGATATGCATATATGACGTAGATATAAGGATGAGAGTTTACTATTAGTATAATGAACTTGTTGGAGCTTCCTTTGAAAGAGTTTGCATGGTTTACCCTTGTAATGCTTTTGAACACGTAACATAATGGGATGGATAATTGGCATACCACAATGGAGGGAGACATTGAGTTGTATATCATAGAGTGACCATGAATGAAGTAATAATTTTGTTTAAAAAAAAAACGAATGAAGTAATAACAATTCTTAAATCTAGCTTTATTTATAGTCATTTTCAAAACTCTCCAACCCCACTAAAATAATTCGATTCTTGTTTTTTTTTTTTTCACGAGTGTGTCGTTGTAACATGTGTTTCATTAAGCAAAAATAGAGTTTCAAAGGAACAATGTTCTGAGTAATCTTAAGATTACATAAGAAAGGCGGAACCACGACCAGGGGCCATTCCACCGAATTTGATATATTCTTGGTGAAAAAGGAATACATTCATCATAGGCAGCAGAACTAACTTCAGATCTAATCTAATGATGTGCAAAAATAATTATTCTCGTTCAAATGCGAGCTTCTTTAACCTCTATTGTCATTTATTTCAATTTATGTGATTTGTATGCATTACCCGATTTTTCTTTATCATAACTGATACTACAATTGTGCTTTTTTCATCGTGTTTTTATCATAAAAATAATGATAATGTCCCACATAGTTAGTATACACACTTACCCAGTAAACGGGACCATAAGCTCCTTCTCCAAGTTTCTTTGCTTCTGAGAAATTATCCGTGGCATTTCTTATCTCAGATAAACTAAAGTGTGTAAACATTGTTCCTATCTCCACAGCGATCAGCCTTGTCCATTCCTCTAGCTCATTTCTGGTTTTGAGTCTAGTGTTGCATTGCAAATAACATCTCATTAAGTAGTGCCAAGAAAAATTGAGAACATTATTGTTGCTCACTTATGACATAATATAAACTTTTGGATGTCATATTATTATACATACAAACAGGACTTGCAATAAATTAAGTTAAGGTCATTGTTTGTACTACTAATTTCATCACAGTATTAAGGGATGGCAGTGTAGCTTGGCAAGACTAGTCCAGGGTCATAGCCAAAACAACTTTCACCAATAAAGCTATACTATACAAGGGACTAAACTAATGAATACAATTAAACCCACAAATATTGGCTTAACAATTGCACCAACAAAACCTACAAATTTGAAGAGGTGGTTCATTACTATTTCATGTTTGTCTCAGCTTAGGGAATAAGGCGTCACAAATACCACACCATTATCCACTATAAAAGATTTTTGAACAAATTAAATCATTGTTCTAAAGAAAGTACACATATCGTGGTCGCTAAAGTGTTGAAGTCTATGATAAAGGTTATCCAGCAATATTATTTTGCACGGAACATGTTTTTCACTTCAGTAAATATTATACCCTTTTCTCCATTGTATGACACATCCTAGTAGATATACAAGAATTATGATGGAGAGGACAGCTGCGATGGTGATTGAAATGATCTCCATTTTGCCGTGGTGATCTGTAAATAATAACAAACACAAAATAATTTGATTTAATTTGTAATGCATGCATGGTATATATGCCATTAACTTCAAGAATGCACGAAAGACTAATCTCAAAAGGATTTAGGTGGAGGAACGCTAATTGGAACAACGTATATATCCCATCCATTAGAATAAGATCGGCAATTGCAAATTAAAAACCGAAGACCAGATGCCGGCCGGGTGCGGTACAAAGCAGTTAGCATCGAGGTATAAAATTAATTAAATGGGCACACACGTGGTAGATTAATTAATGGGTGCAACTTTTAGTGACATTTTCTCAGGTCAAAAGATTTTTGGTGATATGCTTTGTAAACCAAAGATCTTTTGATATTATAAACCTTTTTTTTCCTTTAGTGCAAGTTAAACTAAAATAAAAACTCTGAAATTTGCTGGAACGAATACCGTGCATCATCTGGACACGTCCAGAAAATATAAAAAAATCCTGACTACTGTTGTACCCAGATATCTACTTTTTTTTTCCTCTTAAATAGAGGGAGTATATGTACTTATTTTTAGGCAAAGAAGTACGTGATGAATTAGATATAAGAGTTATAATTCTTGTTCTGTCTATGTGACCCAAATTTAAGATCTGTACTCTTAGAGTTAAGGTTTGTTGGCACAATTTCTCCTCGATTGAGTGCTCCTCTCCGGAGGAGCTCCCATAAATTGCACACGCTGCATCTCTAGACCCAAAAAGCGCTTCCGATTCGTAGGGGCAGCGCAACACCTCTAGACTCAAAAAGCGCCTCATTCGTAGCAGCAGCTCGTAACACCAGCCGCCTCTACTGTGCCATTTGTAGGGGCGGCCGACTGACAGCGGGGCTGGAGAGCCAACCACCCTGCCCAAAATGATTTCTGTAGTAGTGTCCTCTACTATTTCACCATAAAACGATTCCTCCTCCTAATAAAGTGTTGGTACGCCTCTTCCGCCGAAAGTTGCTGCTGAAGCTAGGGACAGACTCATGCCAAACACAGAAAAGTATGCGTCCAGCTATGGTTAAGTGTCTAATTTTAGTTAAGACATATATATTGAAACATATACCACAACCTATATATACTCTGCAGCATATGGACATATTTACTGGTTTCTCTTAAATAAAAGAAGCATATATATGTACTTACTTTTAGGCATGTCGATAAGGAGCGTGGCATTGGTCTCCTGGAAGAAAAGCTCTTTCTCGTACCGCAGGTTACACCGAGGGCCAAGAATCCTCCCGCCAACGTAGTAGTCACTGGACTCGTGTCTGAAGTACGCCGGCATCATCGAGATGAGGTCGGCGAGGCAGCTCCAGCAGTCATGCTCCTGGAGGTCCGGCGTGCACTGCAGCAGCCCGTAAGCCGTGCTCACGTCGCCGTCGCCTCCCACCCACGCCTTCCCCGTGCCGTAGCGGCCCGGCGAACCTGCGGCCACGTCCACGATCATCTTGGTCAGCTTCTCGACTTCCTCACCGTAACTCTTGCCGGCGACGCTGGCCACGCTGTTCATGTTCGACGCGACCCATGCCGGCCTGTTGGCGACGCCCGGCGGACGTCGTCGCCGGAGAAGCGCAGCATGTACTGGTCGTAGTAGATGGTCACGTCCTTGTAGAGCCGGCAGAGGAAGCCCCTTGTCGACGGCGTTGTGGAAAGCCGTGTAGAGGCTGTTGCCGCAGGAGGCGCCAGTGTAGTCCCCGCGGCAGAGCACGAAGCCGTAGACCGCGTCTGGCGCCTCGCCGGCGGTGCCGGAGACGAAGTTGGCTGTGCTTGCGTTCGCCGAGAGCTGCCCGGCCAGAGCCTTGAGGTTAGACAAGTACGTGCTGTTTTCGCCGTACCGGCCACCATCCTCTCTGCACGTGTAGTACAAAGGAATGACCTCCGTCGTCACCTCGTCGGCTGTCTCCGTCGACAAGATCGGGAGCACTGCCGTAACAAGGAAGACGAGGGACAGCATGCGCATGGTGGATGAGGAGATAGAGGTTCAGCTACAGAGTTACGTTTCGCTTGGAGAGCAATCGTCTTGTGTACATATATATACTAGATGGATTGAACTTTATTTTGCCCATTGGTAACTGTTGACAGTGGTGAAATTGGGAAGGGATGAGAAGTGTATGTTCTGTGATTGTGATGAAACTGTTGACTATCTATTTTTCCAATGCTCTGTAGCCAAAGTAATATGGTCTATTATTGCTCAATGTGTGGGGGCTTGTAATGTTCCACAAAATTTGAATCAATGTTGGGTTTGGTGTGACACTTGGATACATGCTAGAAAAAACTTTCATGCAATGGGAATTGGTGCAATTTGTTGGGCAATATGGAAATCTAGAAATCGAGCTGTCTTCGACAAGATTATAATCAGAAGTCCTTTTGGATATAATTTGTCATGCTCATGCTTTCGTGACATATTGGTCAGGCTTATATTCTGCCAGTGAAAAGGAGGTGTGGGTGGAAGGAGCCAATCAAATGCTGAAGATTGCAAAAGACCTGTTGGCAGCTCAACTCAACAGATAGGTGAATCATATTCTTCTTCAAGGCAACTCTGATCAAGCTCAGGAAGGACAAGAGGATAGAAGCCCAGGACAAGTAATTGATGACTTAAGGGAGCCAGTTGATGAAGTGCTGAGCGGTTCCTGTTATGCATTGTTTGGTTGAACCCTGTTTTGCTGTTGCCTTTTGTTATGGCATGTAATAATTCAATGAAGTGGTCAGGTTCTATGGTTATGTCGAGATAATAGGCTGTGAGGTCTCTAAGAGTAAGACTGTTAGAAAGTTGCTGGTGGTGATGAGGTTCTTGGTAGTAGTTGTTCAAGGTTAAGTCCAGTTGATCAGGCGTTCTGGCACTGTCTGCGTTTTCTTTTGGCTATCGACAATGTCTAAACTTGCTGTGTATTTCCGTTATCAATTAATGGAAATGGGTTATCCTGCTTGGAAAAAAAACTGGTGACAGTGGTGAGGATTCCTCCCCCGGAGCGTCCCCATGGGCGACTCGGGAGTGGAAAGGACACGACGAGAGATCTTGCTGGCCAAATTTTTCTGGTCAGCCCAAAACTGGCCCCAAATATGTATTGTAGCCATTTTACACTACAAACTACACGGGCAAGCCTACCTAGGTCCGAGCCCAGCCCAAAAACAGGCCTGATCACCCAGTGGGACTATCATGGGCGAGACTTTTTTAGCCCCAAACAACCAAGGTTTTTTTTTAGCCCGCCCCGAATCCAGCCCGTAAAATGCTCAGGTATAAGCTAGACCTAATCAATTCTAGCTTGCTAAGGCTACACAAATCTATGCAACTAGTACTACAAGGAATGGGGAAGCTCGTACATAATCCAAATGACAAAGCGCACAAAGCCTAAGCTCACTAGCAATGCTCAAGGATAAGGTTACACAAGCCAAATCAAGGAGCTCAACTTACTTACCTATACACAAGCTAAGCAAACAGGACTAACAAGGCTACACAAGCTAATAAGTCACGCAACATCTACTTCTATCTACACAAGCAAATATAACAACTAACTAATTATAAAAGCAACTACACCTGCACAAAGTAAATCAATGTAAATACAAGCTCGTGTATGGGAATGAAACCACCAAGAAGATGTACAAGGATGATACGATACTTTTTATCTCGAGATTCACTTGGTTGCCACCAAGCTAGTCCCCGTTGAGACAAGCACCAAGGTTGTCGCCGATCCTTTTTGCTAGTGGTGACCGCAAGTCACACCCATCCACACGTGGAGCACTTACAACAAGCATTAGCTTTGATCTGGCCGGACCACTTGTTGCCCTTCGCGTCTCGCATTACTAGAGTTGCTCTTCGTGATCCCCACGGGATGAGCACAACACCCCCCTCACAAGCTTTCCCTAGAGCCACGCATAAGCTTCTTGCATGTTTCGACAGAGTCACAAGCCACCAAGACATCTAGGAGGTGGCAACCTTTAAGAGTAACAAGCACGACCGACTTGCAACACAAACACCTAGTTCCACTCGATGCAATCTCACAATGCACGCACTAGAATCACTCACTCGCAATTGATCCACAATCTAGCAAGCACAAGTGAAGTAAAGGGCTCACGAACCAAGCACAACTAAGGGAAACACATGCCTTAGGTGCTCAACCTCAACCAAGTCCCGAGCTCCACTCTATTTTAGCCACCAAGCAAAAGAGAGTCATTACCTCTTCTTTGGGCAAAATACTCACCGGCGGATATGCCACATTTGGATGCGCCATGTCCGATCGCGCGCGAGAGTCGGTCCACGCCATCTATGCCTCGGCTCCATTCAACCCCGCCCAGCGATCTCCAATGGCGGCGGCGCGCCTAGCGATTAAGTGACGTCCGGATTCGGATATCTTGCACCAAATGACGGGCGGACGTAGTGCCGTCGGGATATCAAAGGCTATCGCGGCGTTGATGCGACAACAGCGGTGGTCGTCGTTATCCCGCTGAAGCGCGGGCATTAATCTCTTTGGGCCATGGGCCGTTTCCTTGTAACCGACATGTCATCCAGTATGGGCCCGAGGCCTTGTATTGTGGCGGCTACTTATGTCGAGGGGTGGTTGGGTGGAACGTTATCGAAGAACCCGAACATCATTTCTTTCATTCGGTTGTTATTCAGTTTTGATTTATCATTCTTCTTCGTTGTTCTTCATTTACTTCATCCTCAAGTTTTCAAATCGCCGTGAATCCACCCGGCTCACATCAAGGCCTAACCCGTGTCGACGACAATTGGTATCTAGCTCCCCGGCCTTGCTCGCCTTCACGGTGGAGTAGGAGGTCCACGACGTTGCGGTGTGAAGGCCGGCGATCAAGAGGAAGCTGACCAAGTTTCAGATGAGATGGAGAAATCCATGTAGGAATTCACCAAGCAGTTCGAGGCGATGAACAAGAGGTTTGATGGATTCGACGCTGTGTAGTTCCACGCCGACAAGCTGGATGGGATGGAGACGTGGAGGTCGAGCACCGAGGAGTCGCCGACGATTTGCGCTAGAAGACGGAGAATAAGGGTGGGTCAAACATCGCCGAGGCTTCGGGCGTTGGAGATGGTTCAGCAGTCGGTAGCGATCTTTGGGGATGCAGGTCACGGCGTCATCGACTTCGCCGCAACAACCCCTTTGACGACGACACCGGCCGGGCGCCAACGCAGATCTAGTACGCATCTTCGTGGCGTACATGATGCCACCCGACATACACGACGCTCGGCGGCGACGATCGTGCGCTACATCCCTCAACGCCCACATGCAAGAAGGCGTGTTCCAAAGCGTTCAGGGCGCCTCCAATCGGCGAACTATTACTTCGGGCCCGTCGGCGACATTTCCTCACGCGTCGACGCCACCACCGGGCTTCAGTTCAGAGACGCGCCCGGTGCCCGCGACCATTCGCGCACCTTCCGCCTCGACCATCCGGGCCGGGGACCTGAGCGTGGCTCTCATTCCATCATCGGCGCCATGACGGGCATCGACGATAGGCCCATGGGGCATAGCGGGATCGTGGTGGGTTCCACGGAACCCAACCGCAATTACTTCTCTCAAGGTATGGCATTTCGCTCCCCTCATACTCAATTCTTCTTGCATGACATTGATAGAGCGCCGTGAGATTTTGTTCATTCATATCGTGCCCGTTCTCCTCCTTTCCCTAAAATAGAATTCCCAATATTCGATGGCACTAACCCACGACTTTGGCGTGATAAGCGTGAGACGTTCTTTGATGTCTATGCGGTGGATGCATCTCTCGAAGACAAGATTTGTAGCCCTCAACTTTAAAGGGTCGGTCGCGATTTGGTTGCAATCAATTCATGGCAAGGCAAGAATTGTGGATTGGGAAATTTGTGTGCCAAGGTGATGAAGAAGTTTGATGGGAATCAATATCGATTGATGTTGAACCAATTGAACAGTTGAAGCGAGAAGGGAACTGTTAATGAATATATAGAAGAATTTAGCAAATTGGCTCATGGTTTCTTCTTTGTTTAATGACAGCTATGATGACACATATTTTATCACTAGATCCATATCTAGGCTTAAGGATGACATTAGGAGAGTGATAGTCTTGCATCAGCGATGTTGACTCTGCTTGCAATTTAGCACTAATTCAAGAAGATGAGTTAGCCAAGTACAAGGCAAGATTTGGCAATAAGGAGTTCAATAAAGGGGTATTCAAAAGCTGGAAGTCAGTTGAAGGATATCAAAGTAACAATAAAGGGCTCAGGAATAAGAATGAAGACAAGCTGTCTGCCTTAAGAGAATTCAGAAAGAACAATGGGTTGTGCTTCAAGTGTGGTGAGAAATGGGTCAAAAATCACAAGTGCCCACTGCTCAAGTTCCCTTGCATGTGATTGAGGAGGTTTTAGATGCCTTGGAAGACAATGAGTCCGACTCGAGAGAAAGTATAGAAGAAGAGGAAGATAATGATGATACAATCATGGCAGTAGGTCACTCTTTGAATGAGACTCACGAGAAGAGGAAGACTATGAGGTTGTGTGCTAAGATTGGGAAACTGCAAGTGTTGGTACTAGTTGATTCAGGCAGTGTGGGCACATTCATTATTCAATAGCTAACTGATCAGTTATCTGAACTATGCAGTGATTGCTCTCCTATTCAGTTAGTAGCTGCCGATAGTAGTCCAATGATATGCAATAAGAAAACTAAGAAGCTTAAGTGGAGCTGTCAAGGACAGACATTTGAATCAGATGTGGGAATTCTTCCTTTGAGAAGTTTTGATATGATTTTAGGAGAGGATTGGTTGGAGGCCATAAGCCCTATGTGGGTTCATTGGGGAAAGAAGCAAATGAGGATAACATGCTAGGGCAAGAGAGTGAAGTTGCAAGGCATTCAGCAAGATGCTTTGAAGTGTACTCCTATTAATAGCAATAAACTGAAAGGGCTATTGAAGAGTCAAGATGTGGCTTATTGTGTGCAAATTCAATCGGTGACACAAAAAGCTCAAGAGAAGCAACAAATAAACCATAGGGAGGAACTAGCGGCTATTCAAGAGGCCCTAGTGCCGAAGAAGTGCAACAATTGATTCATACCTATGAGGATGTTTTCAAGACCCCTACTGCTCTGCCACCTCAAAGGAGTTATGATCATAAGATTCATTTGATTCTTGGTGCTCAACCAGTGAATGCAAGACCCTATAGATACTCACCCATGCAGAAGAATGAGATAGAAAACCAACTAAAAGAGATGCTAAAGAATGGGATAATCAAATGCAGTTCGACCCTTATGCCTCCCGGTCCTATTGGTGAAGAAGAAGGATGGAACATGGAGATTTGTGTGGACTATAGGCAATTGAATGCCTTGAGACGGTTGAGAATAAACACCCCATGGCTGTAGTAGAAGAATTGCTGGATGAACTAAATGGTGCTAAGTGGTTTACAAAGCTTGACCTCAGGGCTAGGTATCACCAAATCTATGTGAACCCGAGAGAACACCTATAAGGCGCCTTCAAGACACATAGTGGCTTGTATGAATTTTTGGTCATGCCATTTGGGTTGACAAATGCTCCAAACAACATTCCAAGGGGTTATGAACCGGATATTTCTGCATATGTTGAGAAAAGGGGTACTGGTGTTTATGAATGACATTTTGAGTCTACTCCAAAACCTTGGAAGAGCATCAAACTTTAATTCAAGAAGTTTTTGAGATATTAAGAGCTAATCGGTTCTATGTGAAGCGGTTGTTGGTATTTCTAACGTCACTAACTAGTAATGGCGTTTAGAAAGAATATCGATGTTGCTTGAGATAAAACTAAAAGAAATAATTCATTGCAGTTCATAGCATATACGAAAAGGTTGTCATCCCTATAGTTAAACTACTAATATGCAAGGAATAAAATATTCGTACTATGCCTTAATAACTTCTTAATAAGTAAATAAACAATTATAATGGGTATCATAAGCATGCAGAGATATGAATATACCATTGTAGCATTTTAACAGGAGTAAGAACCAGGTGTTGAATTTATATTCTACCACGGGGAAAGAAGTCTTCTATCGTGAATTAACTATACATAGGTGCTAAACATCTTAATCATCTCTCGTGGTGCAAAGCTTAAGTGTTAAACTTATCAATTAATTAAACAAGGATCAAAGTTCACAATAAAGATAATGATAAAGTTCTTGATAAATAGATTCAACCAAAGTCATATCTAAGTGGGCTAAAATAGAAAGTGTCAAACAAAGGGACGATAGCAATTCATAGGCTAGCTAGCATTAGAAACTCCAATATGTAACTCTAAACTATAAGTTAGGATCTACTCAATTAGTGCAATACATCTAACAATCATTGAAGAAAGACTAATTAAATCCTTACATGAGGGACGAGAATCCGTGAAGACTAAGGCGAAACTTAGAACAACCCGAATAATATCATCCGCTAGGCCTACATACGGGGGATGGATTGCAAAGGACTCAATGGTGTTGTCACCACCACGATCTACCACACGACCGGCACATAGGGTGCAAACGCAGTAAATAAGATCTAATCACCATGATTACATCATCTCTACCACTCACCCATGATATCAATAGATGAGCGCTATACGAATCCATGTATGAACATAACAAGAATTCAACTATGCTAAACGTGTAATCAAAGTAAATACTAGAACAAATAATCTCGAATATAAACATGATCAAGATATTCATATTAAGCATGTGTGCGGAACTTGAAGACTACTTACAATGAAGAACTTACAAGAACGAGGCCTGATCTTGAGCCGGCCTCCGACGATCCGAGCGGATTTCTCCCTTCCTACTAGTTCTAGTCTTGATTGCTACTCTTCCTAAAGCGATGTTTCTACAAGCGTGGGATATGACTTGGATCTTGAAGCGTTGTTGCTGAATTGAGAACTTGATGATCCGAAAAAGGGGGTCTAGGGGTCTATATATATGGGTCTTCTTATGTCCCTTCGCCAAGCAGCGATGTGGTACTAATCTTTGATTCATCTCGTGCTTCTACCGACGCCCTCGGATCAAACCGACGTTAAACAACCGGTTTAGATTGCGTCTTAGAGGCGGTGGAGGAAGGTTCCGAGACGAGGCTTGCTTGGCGGCCAAGTAGGGCCGATCGGCCCCATTATTGGCGATCGCCCGTGGGAGTCCCCGGGTCCCGCCGCGGCGTCGTGGCTTCGGAGTCTTCTAGATGATGTTTTCTTTAGGTGTCAAGTTTGGTCCACGCCGGGATTAATCCGAGCCTTCTAGAGTCTTTTCGGAGTTGGATTGCGTTGCGTCGCAGTAGTCATATGGCTCGCGAACTCTCTCATTTTTACATTTTAGTCCTCGCAATTCAAACATTACCAAAAACCGATGGAAATATGTTAGTGACCCCTATTCTAGGTTGTTATTATTATTTATACCCCTTTCTCATGTTTAATTGATTAATAATTTTATATGATAACAAGTGTCAACAGTCTAAGTGCTCATTTGCACGTTAAAGAGATTGAATACGGGGCAAAGACAAGGTGTTGCTACTGAAAATTCAAAAATTCAAGCTGCGGAGAACTGGCAAGTGCCAAAGAATCTAAAGGAGTTGAGGGTTTCCTTGACCTGACAGGATGTTATAGGAGATTTATTAAGCACTATGGTCTTATCGGTAGACCTATGTCTGATCTTCTGAAGAAACACACTCAGTTTCAATGGACTTCCAAGACTGAGTTGGCATTTCAACAGTTGAAGCAGGCCTTAGTATAGGCTCCAGTACTAGCTTTGCTAGACTTCAAAAAACCATTTGTGATAGAAAGAGATGCCAGTGATGTGGGCTTTGGTGCTGTGCTGATGCAAGATCATCATCCTATAGCTTACCACAGTAAAGTAGTCAGTAAGAAGAATCAGGCCTCATCCACTTATGAAAAAGAGTGTCTACCTATTATTATGGTTGTAAACAAATGGAGGGCATACTTACAGCAAATGGAGTTTGTTATTAGAACTGATCATAAGAGTTTGTCGAAGCTGTTTGGAACATAGAGTGCATTCAAAAATCCAACAAAAGGCATTGTACAAGCTAATGGATCTTCATTTTAAAGTGGTATATAAGCAAGGTAAACAGAATATGGCGGTGATGCTTTGTCAAGGTGTCACAATGGGGAAGGAGTTTTGGTTGTGTCCTCAATGTACAATGATTGGTTAGAAAAGATCAAATTGGGTTATGAGGATGATCCCATGGCTTTGGAGATCCTCGAAAATCCAAATTCAAGAGCCAAAATTTAAAGGGTTTTTAGTAGAGAAAGGAATCATAAGGCGCTTTGGGGAGATTTTGGTTGGGTACTAACAAGTTGGCTCAAAGAAGACATCATTCAAGGCAAGACATAGTACTGGTGTTGAGGTCACCGAGCATTGCCAACATATCACGTAATCAAGCAAATCTTTATACGCCTCTAAAATGAAGGAAGATATTGAACTGGTACATTAAAGGATGTGCGTATGTCGAGAGGGCAAAGGTGGAACATTCTAAACCAATTGATCTTTGCTCCGGCCTTTACCTATTCTTTGAACAAAGCCGGGCAGCGTGTCTGTATGGATTTTGTGGAGGGTTTGCCTAAGTTTGATAGGTACAATCGTATCATGGTCATCATTGATAAATTTACTAAGTATGGGCATTTCATACCATTAGCTCATCCATACACGCCCTAGGGGTAGCCCAAGTGTTCATTGATCAAGTGTATAGACTGCATGGCATGCCTCGTAAGATTGTTACGAGATAGAGATGTGGTGTTTAATAGTAAGATATGGAAAGAGCTCTTTTAGTTAGGCGATGTGCGATTACTCATGAGTTCATCTTATCACCCACAAACCGACGCCGGACTAAGAGGTTAAATCAATGCTTGGAAAATTTCCTAAGGTGTACTTCGTCAACTCTTGCCCAAGAAAATGGAATAAATGGCTTCCAATAGCGTAATACCGGTACAACACCAGTTTTTCATTCAGCCTTGGGAAGAAGCCCTTTTGAGGTGATGTATGGTTTTCGAACCCATGCATTTTGGCATAAGTATTGAAAACCACTTGCATTCGCCGATTTAGAACAAAGTGGATGTTGGAAAGGAATTTGATGAATGATGTGGTTCAGACCATCTCGCATAGAGCTCAACAGAGAATGAAGCATCATGCCGACAAGCATAGAGTCGAAAAAGAGCTTTGTCGTAGGTGACAAGGTATACTTGAGACTGCAACCGTACATTCAGTCTTCTATTGCTCCCGCAGTAGTCAAAAGTTGAGTTTACGATTCTTTGGTCCATTAACCCGCCTTTAAGATGCTAAGATACACCCAAAGGGTTCATGTGTCACAATTGAAGCGCCACATACCTCCACGGACTCAAGTTGACAAATGACCTAGCGGAGCTACCCGATGATCCAACCGTTGTGTTACGACCCACCGCATTTCCTTGGAACTCGATTGATTCAAAAAGGTCGTCCCCACTACGTCAAATTCGGGTACAATGGGGGGGTGCCCGGCTATCTTTGTACTTGGGAACGGATGGATGATCTTCAACGCCGCTACCCGGCAGAAGTCCGGCTTTTGGGGCAAGCTGGAATCCAACGGGGGGCAATGTGTTGCATTTCTTAAGCGCAATCACTAGAAACAAAGGTTTAGAACCCGTCTCTAATAACGGCGCCAGAATGCGCCGTTGACATTCCTTAGTGAAACCACCGTGTCGGTAATAACACTAGGTATATCAACGGTGATAGATCTTGCCAAATAAGATATTCATCCATAGCGCACGGATCTATCATTGTAGCATTTCACCCGGAAGTATTCAGGGTATCGTTATTTATATTTTTCCCAAAGGAAGGCATGGTGTAAAAGTCTCTAATTCGGACATGGTCAAGATAACACGAATGCATAATAGACCAATGTTCATAAAAGGGATAAAATAGATTAGGTAGTAGGATAACTTGACACACACACTCGAGCCAATCTCAAGGATAAAGGTAAAAGAAAGAATAAAAGAATAAGTCTAACATGGAGCAGCATATCCTAGATAGTCATGTCAAGATAGCAGATACACACATGTTTTAATGTTAGAGATTCTAGTTCAAGAAAGCCAAGGTCTCGCCGAATTACTTGGCACCCGGCAATCGCCCAAACTGGGATGGAGACCGGCATTTAGCACCGCGCCACACCCGAACGTGGGGGATTACAAGGGACGGACAAAGGTCGTCACAACCCTTGCCGCCTACCCCCTCAACCGTGGGATGCGCCACAAAAGATAGAAAACCCTTAGTCTAGACACCACGTCTACACTAGTGATTATTACTCCGGGCGTGTATACAAGGCTTACCCGTCCCCGGGTCCTTCTACCGCAGCACCGCCCGAAGGAACGACTATCAATCCCGCAACCCAACATCAACCAAGTCTAACTCTAGGTAGAACTCATCATATCAATCTAGCTCTTGGTCTAAACATGTATGTATGATAAATTAAGCACGATGTTCCATAAGACAAGATCATGATATAGAAACTATATACTAGTTCATCAATCAAGATTATGTCATAAGGACTTTGCTCTAATTCAAGAACATGACTATATTGATAAGTAGAGAACAAGAACAAGATGAAGAACTCTAAATTGATCATACCGAATAGCTCCAAAATGTCTTGCTCTCCCCAGATTAATCCTTGCCAAACTCCTCCTAAGTACAAACTAAGAAGAAGGAGAAAAAGAAGAAGAAGAAAGAAGAAGAAGAAGAAAGGGAGAAGAAGAAGAAGAAGAAGAAGAAGAAGAAGAAGAAGAAGAAGAAGAAGAAGAGAGAGGCTACATTGTGTGGTGTGTGTTGAATGAGGGGAGAGGGCCTCCTTTTATAGGTAGAGGAGAGGGGGCTCATTGGAAAATGTCCCTCCCCACATGGAAGGAGCCAAAACCGCCCTTGGACACCTTCCTAGTTTGCTAAACCGACCAACCAACGGCCGGCAACGCCGGTTTTGGAAGGTAACAAACCGCCCTCGCCAAACCTGGTCCTGAACCGCCGGGATGGGTGCGGCGCGCACGTGTGGTGCGCCAAGACTGCGTTCGGGGCTTCGGTTCGAGCCGGCCTTTATGTGTCTGGCGTGTTTGGGCTTGAAAAGTTGTGTGGCGGTGTTTGCTCGGCCGGCTCCTGCGTGTTTGGTCCATTTCTCCCTTGGGCTTGATGTTCCTTAGGAATGCGCTTTCGGAGGCGCCTTTTGGTGCATTTTCCACTTGTTTCTTATATAAATCTGCACAATAATAATTTGGACACTACAAGTGGAAATATGTCAATAATAAATGTATATGTGTGTAGTAAGGTATAGTTCCACCCCTTATTGGTAGAATGTTGACGTTAAAAATGTGTCGTTAGTGACCGCCAACACAATGTCGATATCAAAGGCTATCATTGACGCCGGCATGCGACAAAATGCGGTGGCTGATTAGTTAACCGCCGAAGCGCTGGCGTTAATCTCTTCTCGGGCCGTGGGCCGTTTCCTTGTAACCGACATGTCGCCGAGTATGGGCCCGAGGCCTTGTATTGTGGCGGCTACTTATGCCGAGGGGTGGTTGGGTGGAACATTATCGAAGAACCTGAACATTGTTTCTTTCATTCAGTTGCTATTTAGTTTTCAGTTATCGTTCTTCTTCATTGTTCTTCATTTACTTCATCCTCAAGTTTCGTCAAATCGCCATGAATCCACCCAAACCACGCCAAGGCCCGACCCATGGCGACATAGCCTCCGAGTTTGGTCGACTCTAGAGAGGTCCGAGAGCGCCAACGTCAACCCGGACGTGTCGGCTACAACGCACCCGGACTCATGTTAGAGTCCAGTCACTACACGCATCACCGCACGCCAGCTTGCCTATATTTCCTTTTATTCTCTTCCCCACTCCTAATCTCTGTTGGTCGGCCTATAGGGACGGGTCACGGTGATGGGAGACCGATCCGGACTTCCAAGGTTGTAGAAGAAAGGGGCGGCGTAAAAAATAATACGTAAGGTATAGATATAGATATAAATATATTATTTGTTGTGTGGATTTAGTTTGCTTCAAAAAAGAACATTTGGTAGAATATATACTTATTTTATTTTTTACATGTGTAAATATGTAATTTCTAGCAAATTTTTGTGTTGTGGGGAATACTTTTATAAAAGCATTTGGACTTATTTAACTTTGTATAAAGACCGACTAAACAAACTAAATGTTAAACAATGGGCGACGGACCATTTAGTGTAACTTTGCTCACAATTCTCATCACCTCTTATTCATAAGATGAGCTAGAAATTTCTTCCCATCTTCTGAAAAAGTCA
The DNA here is from genome assembly GCA_015847255.1 of Hyparrhenia diplandra. Lineage (NCBI taxonomy): Eukaryota > Viridiplantae > Streptophyta > Magnoliopsida > Poales > Poaceae > Hyparrhenia > Hyparrhenia diplandra. Next base: position 251,371 of record JADLZK010013142.1, read on the forward strand.
GACGAATGGGACAAGGAATCAAGCTGTCTGGGTTAGCACATCACTTATGGTTAATTATATGTGGTGCTCACGAGCAGAGAATATAATCTTCAATGCGGACCACGGTCCGTGTGTTTGGTTTGATGAATAAGGTGGTCCATCTCCTTGCTTCTCACTTTTGATATTTAGTTTGTGAAATAGAATGGGTTGATTCATCATCACCTTATTTCTCAAAGCTAATAATTAGTATATACACGAGGAATGAGTTGATTTTACTAAAATTTTTGGTATGAAGTCATGATGCATCTTCATTGCCGACCGTGTACAGAGCCTTCCAATAAATTGAATTTATTTACGACCTGCTATTATATGTATCAAACAATGAAACTATCACATGATATAGCAATAGTTCCCGTGTCGCCACTATGAAATATAGGAGGTGTTTAATTCCCTATCACATCTAATGTGTTTGATACATGCATAGAGTATTAAATATGAATAGAAAATAACTAATTGTATAGATTGTGGCTGTTTCATGAGACGAATCTTTTAAACCTAATGAGTCCATATGATTTGACAGTTGTTCGGCCCTTTTGATTCTAGGCCTATGGCGAAAGTAGGGGCGGAAAGTAAAGAGGTTCTGTTTGAGTGTTGACTATCTAGATGGAACCAATTTATACCGTAGAAGTTATTTTAGGGTGAATCGAATATATAATGGACCATTAGAGACGCTTTTAGCTGGGTAATTGCTGCAACATACGTTGTTCGTAATGGTCATATAAGGTACGCTTTTCCTCGTAACAAGATTAATTGTTTTAAAATGGGAAGGTAATTCTAGCCTCTATACCGGCCGAATCAGTACCAGTTGCACTTACCATACAACAACTTTTATGATTGTATTACTTTAGTCCAACAAGTTACAAGACATATAAACCGGTACATGAACTTGTTGAACATATGTGTCTACAGTCACATGTATGCCACGCACAATATTTTTTGCCACCGCGCGCGCGGGGTAGTTGACGGATCTTTGTTCCCCATCCATCAACACCAAGGAATTATCGTCCACCATTTTCTTGAACTGTGATTCTGAAGAAGACCGTGATGATTAGCATACGTACAACAATATGCATGTTCTCAAACTTGCTGGTAGTGTTCATGTCAATAATATGAGCATCACAATTCAGAGGCTTTAATCCCTTGGCAACTGACTTGTAACTTATGACAAACACCAGTAAACTCTCACATGCATATGCAGTAAAATAAACAAGCTGTGCTTCGGGATATCATTCACGTATAGTCGTATAGAAGTGACCAAGTACGGCAGGTTCTCTTCATTTACTTGCAGCCTAATAAGGATAAGATCATCCATGAATTGAAAGTAAATTGTGTCAACATCAGTGTTGGCTTATATTCGGAAATCAAGTGGCTCTTCGATTCTAAAGCAGGAAGCCATCATATTGTATTTTCCTTCTTTTGCAATAACGATCATATTTATGTCGACAGTCAAACTCACATCAGCACGTACGCCATATTGCAAAAATTATGATCTCCTTTTCTCTCCTTTTGCAATTCTTCGTCATAGGTAGGAAATGTTGGAACCTTTCGGCGAGTACGAATATGTAATTTTTTTTGACAAAACCTAGAGACAACAATAATCGCGTAGCCATATCCGTACAGTTATTTACTCCATCCATTCCATATTATAAGTCGTTTTGGTTCATCCAAATTTGATATCTAGATATATAACTAAATGGATGAACCAAAAAAGTCTTAACGCCTTATAATTTGAAACGGAGGTGCAAAGTGTGTCCGGTGGCCACGAGGGAATACTAGTTAACAAATAGGGAATACCAGTTAACAAATAGGCCGGCAGTGTCTAATTACCATGAAGTTTCTAGCAGTTGCCGGGCAAACAGACGTGGACACAGACTGATGTTTTAGCATGATGCATGGAGTGCTCCCGACTCGCCCCGAGGGTCACGATGGGGATGGTTAGGTTCGCCTGCAGGTTCGGGCGAACCGCCCAAAAAACGATCCTAATGGGCTCCATATCCAACCCACGAAACGCCTAGGATTTGTGGTTCAGAAACGCCGAACCTTAGGGTCGAGTGGTTCAACCCACGCCGATGCAGGGCGGCCGCCGAAGCGCCATCGAAGCTCCGCCATCGGCAAGATCCCGCCCCGACGGGCGATGGATGGGGGTCGCGACCGCAGATCCCTCCCCTCGCCGCGCCATCCGCCTCCCGCCACCGACGCAAGGGCACCCCGCCGAGGCCGCCAAAGCCGCTGCCGGAAGGAGGCGGGCGGCGGAGGCAGGGACCGAGCAGGAGCCGCCGGTGGACCCACTCCCACCGACCACGCGGCCGTGGCCGCCATCCATCTCCTCGCCGCCTGTCGCTGTAGGCTCCCTCCCTCCCCAAGATCCGCACCGTTGCTTGTTAGTGCGATGCGGAGGATAAGTACCGATGCTTTGTGAAACCGATGCCGCCCGACGCCAAAGATGCCGCCCCTCCACGCTTGGCTGAACTGCCGGGCGCCCCGCCTCCCCGGGCTCAATGCTGGCTTTAGGTGGGAGTATTGTGTGTTTGGTTGCCCGCTTGGGCTGCCATGGTCGATCGGGCCAAATTTGGGCGTTTGGTTTCCCTTTGGCTAGCTCGTTAGCCAGCCAGCCGGGCCACCGACCACCCCTTAGTTAGCCGTGAAAAAACGACCCCGGGTCATTTTTCCAGGCTAGGCTCGCACCGCCCACCGCGGGCCTCCCGCCACCGCTGAGGTGCATCTCGCGGTTCAGCCACCTCCTCCGCCGCTTCACCGCGGGCGCTTCCCCACCGCCGTCCATGGCGGTGCTCATCCTCCCATCGGCGCTCTTCCCCCACGGCCGCTCTAGCTCTGACCGATGCTGCCCTGCATCACTGGCCGCCGCCTCGCTTGCCCCGACCCCCGCTTACATCTCGGGCCGGAGATCCATGGCGGTGGGTCAACGGAATTCCCGGAGGAGCTCACATCGGGCCGATGGTGGCCTCGCTTTCGGCGGTCATGGCAGGGTGCTTCCCCGATTGGGTCGACGATGAGGGGCAGCCGACGCCTAGGGTTACGCCGCAACGCTGATGGAGCGGCCGGCTGGGACGATGCCGCGGTCGCCAAGACACAGCCTCGCCGCGAGGGCCGAGGCTCCGAGCCGCGGCGAGCACCTCGGGCCGGAGGTGGAGGTGCCGGAGGTGGAGCATTAGCTCGCCGACCGTCGCCTTCACCTTCGCGGATCCTGGAGGAGGTCCGCTGATGCCGATAGCTCTACCAGCGGTCGGGCGTATCGCCACGGCGGCTGGGAGACCACACGAGCCCGTCGGCCGGAGGACCCTATCCACGCCGAAGCGGTAGCATCCGGACGACACGCGTCTGTGCGCCTAGTCCGGTTCCCACGCCGAGCATGACGACGCGTGTCGCAGACGTCCGCTTGGCGGGCGCCACAGCCGCCGCGTGGCAGGCTCGAAGGCGAAGGGTGCTGGCCGTGGAAGAACCACCACGCGTCGCAATTGCCGCCGTCGAGCACAGCATGTTTCTTGGCATGGCCATTACCGTCATCGCCGCCAACTAGGACGGCCATGTGCGAGCAAAGGGCGACCAGCAGCCTCAATGGCAAAGGGCGGCGATGGGCGGTCGAGTCCTCCAAGGCTCCAGCGAGCGTGCTAGTTCTGCCCTCGAGCCTTCCCTTGCCATGCCATGCCATGCCATCACGGTGCACCAAACATGTTCGACGAAATGCTTAGAAGGGGGGTGAACATACCAGCTCATGGAAGAGGTGATGCTATGCAAGCCTAAGCCAACCAACCAAACACGAGGTCATCCTAGCCAGGCTCAGCAAAGACAGGCAACCAAACAAACAGGTCTTGGCTTGCTAGGACCATGCCCTGGGCTGGCTGGCTAAGTTTTGCTAGCCAGGCTAGTCTTGGAAACGAGAACCAAACACACCCATTGTGCAGACACGGGCACTAGCACTGCCATGGGTTGCTGCTGCAGAGCCATTGCAATGTCCAGAGTCCAGTACCACTATCGACCAGGGCTGCAAGGATGACTTGGCAATGCAAGCAGTAGAAGAGCAAATCCTGTGTTGTTTTGTGTTGTTTGTATTAGGTAAAAGTATACTGAAAAAAACTTTGCTCAGAAAGAAATTGCAAGTAGTACTGAAAGTTTATTTATATATGGGGAGCAGACTGCATCATGCATCAAAAATATGGAGTACAAGTCATTTGACAGAACCTTAGTTTGATCCGGTTCTTAAATTGTAGGATTTCATTTCTCAGGTCAGTAGTATTCATAGTGCCACTTAGGACATATAAGTCTTTTTTTGTAGTTTATACCCAGACTCGGTCATATTTTGCTGCACTTGTGGACCATCGTGGTGTTTATTGGTCGTTGTATGACGCTTCAGCTATTGCTTTTGTGTTCACTAATTGAAGCCAATGTATATGATTCGTATAATTCGTTCATGTACTTTGAATCTCCATTGGTATTACCAGAAGTGAACTCAGGTGCTTATTCTGAAGCGGCACGTGTACTTTGAATCTCCATTTGCCAAGGCTAGACGTGTACTTTGAATCTCCACTTACCAAGGCTAGTAAACAGGAAGGACTGTACACGTTAGCTAGCAGTGGATCGAACCATAGTATCCATTGGTGCACTGTATAACAAATATTTAATTAAATGGAGCATCGGGTGCCCCTCTGGGTAGGAAATGGATCGGTGGTTCGGTTGCGGTTCAACCCAAGGTTGACCCACCCCGTCGTGACCCGAGGGCTAAGCTACTTTACTGTGTGTTTTTTTTTTCACGGTCAGCTATATGATATCGTGTGCTTGCTTTTTGACCTTTTTAATTCATGGTCTTGGCGCAGAGGCCAACCTTGAACGAAAACGTTTTTATTACTCCAAGAGCTTGTTTGAGGAACTAGTATTTAGGTTGGTGGGATGGTTAGAGATGATATGATGATTCCTAAATTGAAGATTGCGTGGTTCTAAGACCAAGGTGATACACCGTCTCCATAAAAGAAATATTAGGGCTCAGAGGCGGATTCATCGTCCATATCTCTACTACATATAATAGCACCAAAAAACATTCCTAAAGCCACCCAAAGAAACCATCCACCACACTCACGCAGGAGCCACAGGAGGCTAGCGCGACAATTGCGCCCTGTGCTCGCACTCTACCTTGCTGGTGTGCTCGCACCCATACTCCAACAGCACCTCGCCATTGCGCCTTGTTAGTGCGCTCCAACAGTAGTGAGCTGCGCTCCAACGATGCCTCGCTGCCGTGGGCGACAACACTCCGACAATGCGCCTGCGCGTCCATGTTTGCCCGTGTGGGGGCAAAAGTCAGCAATCCGGACTCGGCGAGGCGGCACAACGCCACAGTACACCAACACCACAGACAAGATCCCCAGTAGCATTGTGAGCTTTTATTGCCAATTTTGGTCTGTGGTAGACTCAATTTTGGTTCATGGGTGCCTTGATCTCGTTCGGCAAGAGCCCCAATAGCATCGTAGGATTTTATTTGACCTCGTCGTGAGACTCGATTTTGATCTCTGTGGGAGCTTCGATCTAGTTTTATTTGGTATTTATCTTGTCTCTCTTTTTGTTTGGATCTTGATTGCGACTCAATTTGTTCGAGTCTTGATGACCTGGGGTTGCGATGGATGAATACATGTTGTGTTCGATTTTCGGTTGGATTTGGACGCGATTTTTGTATCTAATTTTGGTCCGATTTTTACTCCTTTTTCTTTTCTTCCTATCTCTATTCCATATGTCATGTATGGATATGGATATGGATATGGATATGGATATGGATATGGATATGGATATGGAGGATATGGATAGTCTGAGGGCAGGCCGACAAAGAGGGGGCGGACACAAAAGGCAGGAAAGAGGTGGAAGAAAACGATGGTGAAAAAAATGCAGAAATTTTCGTGTTTTATTAATAGGTATAGATATAGTTATAGATAAGTTTGTTCTCCATCTCGTCCGGTAGTTAGAGGGAGAAGGATGGATGGACGACGAAAATTTACTCTCTTTATTAATAAGTATAGATTTCTAGAAGCGGGCTCGGCTGGTTGTGTAGCGGAGGGAATGCAGTGGGCTGGCCGATTTTTTTTTTCCAAGAGGCAAGCTAGGCAGGTCGGACCAGTTGGACTATTTCTCCAACGGTAATTCCCCATCTTCAAACAACCAACGGAAGTGTACTGGTTTGTTCCCATCCGCAGCATATACATCGAGAATTAGTTTCGTGATATGCACCATATACATGCAACAAAAAGTAACAAAAAATTATTTAGTTTGAATAATTTAGCAAATGGTCTTTTTGGGTTTGATTTCTTTTACAATCATATTTTTAACTTTTTTGTGCTAAATATATGATGCAAACCTATTTTTGGGCTACTGACAAATTTAAAATATATGCTCGCCCTCGCCACACACGTCGACGCCGCATCGCCGAGGTGGGACCAAACCGCCACGTAGTCTAGGTGGGACCCCTTGGTGGGACCACATCTCCACATCATCGAGGTGGGACCCCAGTGCCATGTCATCATGGTGGGACCCAATGGTGGGACCACAACGCCATGTCATCATGGTGGGACCCGATGGTGTGACCACATCGCCACGTAGGGATGCGACTGGTGTGCACCACGTGGTGATGGGACCCGCAGGTGCCATCGCAAGTTGGACCAAATCTTATCTTTGGCAATAGGTTTCATCATTAAGGTGGGGCACACGAACCACACAATCTATGACAAGGACTAAATCTTATTTGTGATAAATAGCTTTCATCATTATGGTGGGGCACATGAGCCACACCATCTATGATGATTTTGTTGCTCTCGTTTTCGTTATTACTATTCATGCTTTAGCTCTGTTGACTTATGACAAAGGTAGAAATTTCGTCATAGAAAGTGCTCATTCTGTGACAAAATTTCAAAGCGTCACTAGCCAATCGTCATTAATGAACACATTCCTACTAGTGGTAGTGGGAGATTGTTTGGGTTAGTCCACATCGGTAATTGATGTTGGGTGAGCACAACATATAAGGCGGGGCGGTCCTCACCGATCAGACTAGTCTTTTTGGTTAATTTAGGCCTATGACCTTGATATGTTATGGCTCAGTGGACCTGAGGGGAGTGGCACCGCCGGGTGGCCGAGCCAGCCCAAGGAACCTAGGGCACCGGCCGGAGGCGTCGGGTCCCGGTTGCAACAAGTGGTATCGGAGCCGGGTCCAATAAGAACCCGCAACAAATATCGGTAGGGTCACAATAGATGAGGAAGTCCATTTCGGGGGAGCCCTATCATTGACAAACGTCTTGACCACACAAAAGTGTGAGTTGAAGAGATTGGGTCCGATGTGTGACTATGGGGAGATTGTTGCGGTTAGTCTCACATCGATAATTGATGGTGGGGAACACAATATATAAGGCGAGGTAGTCCTCACCTATCGCCTAGTCTTTTGGGTTGAGTTAGACTCGTGTCCTTGGTATGTTGTGGCTCACTTTGGACCTTAGGGGAGTGACATCGACAGTGGGCCGGGCCAGCTCCACGCCTTGGCCACACAAAAGTGTGAGTTTAAAGATTTAGGTCTAATATGTGACTACGGGAAGATTGGGTGTAATGAGTTTTCCACATCAAGAATCGATGGTGGGGGGAGCACAACATATAAGGCGGGGCGATTCTCACCTATTAGGCTAGTCTTTAGGGCTGAGTTAGGCTCATGACCTTGATATATTGTGGCTCAGTGGACCTGAGGGGGAGTGATACCGGTAGGTGGGCCAGGATAGCTTTGAGGAACCTAGGGGCACTGACCAAAGGAGTCGGCCCAGTTCAACAAGTGGTATCGAAGCCAGGTCCAATAATGAGAACCCGCAAGAAATCTCGGCAAGGTCACACAAGCAAGGGAGCTCGTTTCGAGCGAGCCCTATCATTGAGAAACATCTTGGCCATACAAAAGTGTGAGTTGAATAGTTGGGTCTGATGTGTGAGATTATTGGGGTTAGCTCCAAAGCGGTAATTGATGGCGGGGAGCACAACACATAAGACAGGGCGGTCCTCACCTGTTAGGCTAGTCTTTTGGGTTGAGTTAGGGCCATGACCTTGATATGTTGTGGCTCAATGGACCTAAGGGGGAGTGACACCGGTACGTGGCCCTGGCTAGCTCCAAGGAACCTAGGCGCGCCGGCCAGAGGAACCGAGCCCGGTTCCAACAAGTGGTATCGGAGCCGGTTCAATAATAAGAACCCACAACAAGTCCCCGTAGGGTCACACAAAGATGAGGGAGCCCGTTACGGGGTGACAAACGTCTTGGTCACATAGAAATGTGAGTTAAAGAGTTGGGTCCATTGTGTGACCGGGTGGCGGAGAGAAATTGATGGTAGTTAGTCCCACATCGGTAATTGATGGTGGCGAAGCACAACATATAAGGAGAGGTGGTTCTTACATATCAGGCTAGTCTTTTAGGTTGAGTTAGACCCATGACCTTGATATATTGCGGCTCAAGGAGTGGCACTGCCGGCAGGTGGGCCGGGCCAACTCCAAGGAACCTAGGGGCACCGAGCAGAGGAGTCGGGTCCGGTTCCAACAAAGATAGGTGCAAAAGCATATCTGCATATGTGTTTGTGCTTATGCCGAGCGGAGGTTCTCTAATTTTGACATCAAGCAATTCAACTAAGAGACTGTAAAAATTCCAACCGGGATGGCTGTAGAATCCTTTTTATGAATTTGGGTCAAGTTTTGCTTGATCAGATTAGTTATTTATGGTCTTTTAAATGATCTGGTCAGAAATCAACCTTGCAGAAAATTAGTATTTTGCCTTTTGTTAGGAATGTAAGTATGAAACCCCCGAAGCACAAGTGATGAATTGCACAGTGCATGCCTGTTCTGAATAACTAACTTTAAGGCCTTATAGACAACCTAGATTTGTGGAGTCACTAAAATAATTGAACTTCTATATCCTCCAGTTAGGTATAACAACTTCATTTTCTGATCACTATATATGTGCAAAGCTCGACTCGAGAGTGTCATAAAAGAGTAAACCATGAAAAGGTTGTAGTAAAACATATGCAAACATGTCAGAACCTCGAAGGGAAACGTGTAACAGATCCGCTATGCATTATTCGAGATATTATTTATTAATTTGGATGGACATGTATGGTCTGTGGGAGGTAATTAGTGCCGCTATGGTTGCTTGTTGTTGCCACGCGATTGGTTCATCGAAGTAAGCGGGTTGCTTAGGATCATCCACTGGGCTCCCTTGATGCTAAGCATCCCGACAACCTCTGCCATGTCGGCCGATCCTCGGGGTTGGCCTCGAACACATAGGAGCGCAATTTGAATGCACCCGATTATTTTCGACTCTCTATTTTGTTCCTCAACACTTAGAGAGTTGTCGATGAGTCGCTTACAGTTTCCATCCTCCCAAAGTCTCCAAGCCTGTTCCAAAAGAAGTAGATTATTTGGCCCGATCTCCTTGAAGAAAGCGGTGTGGTACGCTTACTTCAATATAATTGTTCTTTTATAAAAGAGATTACCGACGTAAGCCATCGATTGTATGATCTTGATCTTTTGTATCGACGGAAACTATATATGGCCATGCAGCCCGTGGGCCGTTGGCACGCCCACAGCCCGGCTAAGACGCAAGACGGCCCAAAATCGCACGGGCGGTGATCGCCGCGTCGTCGCCGCCGCCCGCCCGACGCATACCGGGCCGTGTTCGGGCCGTCGCCTCGGCCAGGAAACGTACAGCACGGCCCGATCGAAAGCGGCCGATGGCGGCCCGTTGCAACCACACACCCTTACAATGACCTAAGGCCCGCTAATCCCCTCCGGTCGCTAACCGCCCATTCACGCTTCCCCATCGACGCGGGCCGCAGCGGGCTGGACTGGGCGACGGAGCGACGAAGAGCGACGCCGAGGCTGGTGCCGGACGAGCGACGAGGAGGATGAAGCCGCCACCCCGCGCGGGGAGGACCCCTGGCGCGACGGCACTTGAGAGCCACGGCGTCGCGCCGCCCGGACGCCGCTTGCGCGCGGGTAGGCCAAGAGCTCCACAGCCGCCATCCATCGCCGCCCGCGACCGGCTCGAGGCCGCCCTCCATCGCCGCCACGATCGGCTCCGCGGCCATCTCGCTTACACCGCTGCCGCGGGGCCGCCGCGATCGGCTCCCGCCATCGCCGAGGGGCGCACCTTCCCCCGACGACGAGGGAGCGGGCGACCAAAGACTCCGGCGTTGACTGGCCGACGCCCCGCCGATCCGCCGCCGCCGCACCCCGATCTGTGTGCTCCACCGCCGGATCCATGTCGTGGGAGGGGAGAGGAGCCGAGCCGGCCATCGGATCTTGGCCGGCAAGATGCCGACGGGCGAGCGCCATGGGAGAGCCGAGGGGAAAAGAGAGAAGGCAACGGGAGAATATGTGAGTCTTTTTTTTTTTTCCTCACGGGCCTTGGGCTGGCACGGCACGGACAAAAATGCCGCGGCCCGACGGGCGCCCGCCGAAAAAACGGCCCATGGGCGTGCCTTGGGCCGGAGGCCAGGCATGAAGCACGCCAAGGCACGGCCCGGTAGGGCACGATGGCCCGGTGTGGCACGATGGCAGGCGGACCGCACGCCCGCCGGGCCGTTGGGCTGGCTGGCACGCCCGATGGCCATATATAACGGAAACTAGTCGCAACTTTCCTTCCACTTATTATCTCCAAAAATCAATCAAGACTCCAAAGCTAAAAACATCAGACTTCACTGAGATGCTAGTGCCATGGAAGCACTCAGGCGCCATGTAACCTCTGGGAAAGAAAAAATAAATTAGAAATTTATTCATATAGTCATCCCAAAGTAAATGGCAAATTTAGTCAACTCTCAGCTTCCAGCTTGAACATCTCGAGATCCTGTTACTGGCTGCCGGGGAGGCTACTTGTCATCTCCCAGCAGGCCACCTTTTTTTTTTTTCAAAAAAAAAAAACACATGTTGATCATTTATCGTTTGTGTACTGTATTCCCTTTTCTTTTTTTCCATACAAAAATGTTCTCTCGTGCTAAGGACCTAGGCAATAAAATGCACACTACTATATCCATCCCTGAAACAATAAAAACTGTAGCTTTTTTTATGTTACCTTGTATGTGATGCATCTCCATATCCCATTTCTATGCTTGTTAATTCAAACCTACATATATATGTCCTGCTGAAATTGAGTTAAACATTGTTACTTGTACTGTATCATTTTATAGTAAGCTAAACATCACTATTGGTAGGGTTTTTTTTTTTTTTTTCTGCATACAAGACTAATAATGGTCTCTCTTGATAATACAGATAACCTAGAGAAGATAAAAAATTCATATTGAAATGTACAATACACATGCATCTGTAAAAACCTTACAAATTGTTTCTTGTCTATATTAACTTTAATATAGTGCATCTCCGTATTACCACAATTTTTATGCCATGACAATACAAATTTACTTATATATATGTGCTGCCAAACTTGAGCTGAACAACCCAAATTTACTTATGTACTTACAGTGTTCCCATTGGTACACTATATTGTGATTCTGCCACACTCGAGCTAAGCATCGCAATCCTGAAATCAGAAATCTTTGGATTCATTTGATGGTCCAATAAAATGTTACTTGCTTTCAAGTCTCTGTGGCACAATGCATGTTTCTGATTGCGAAAAGCTGTGAATGTAAAGAAGTCCTTGAGCAATGCCATCAATTATATTCTGACGCAGAGGCCATGTCAGCGATGCCCATTTCGCAACATCTGCAAGGATAAATTTGTGAATGACGATATATAAATTTATTGTGGTGAACAGGTGAGCATACCTTTGAAAATGTCATCTAAGCTCTTGTTGGGCATGTACTCATAGATAAGTATCTTCTCTTTTGTTGCATACAGCAACCAATCAGCTTGACAAGATTCAAATGTTGAAGCTTTGCTATGAATCTAATTTCATTTCTGAACTGTTCCAAACCTTGACTTGAATATGCCGCTAATCTTTTGATTGCCACAACTCCGTAAGCCAATTGACCCTGTACAAAAAATGCACTTATGTTTTTAAAGTTGGCTAACTGCACATACTGGTCTTCATATCAGTAGAATGATGAGGGCAACATCATTCTAAACATTATTATGAACATTTGATAAAGATGCGGTCTACAATGTATGTGAAGATTTCAGTAATATGAATATATGACATAGAGATAAGGATGAGAGTAGAATGAGCTTATTGGAGATTGCTTTGAAAGTGCTGCTTGATTACCCTTGTAATGCTTTTGAACATGTAACATAATTGGATGCATCATTGGAATGCCACAATGGGGAGAAAAAATCAGCTCATTTGTTGCCATTTTAGGATTTGACACTACCTACTACTATTTTAGTTTCTTTACCTAAGCATCACTGAGACAATGAGTTGTATATCATGAAGTGCCGATGAATGAACTAACTTTTAATATGTCTTTATTAATAGTCTGTTTTCAGAACAATAGCCCACTAAAACAATTTGGATCTCGGTGTGGAAAACAGGAATAGATTCACAAAGAGAGGAATCAATTTCAGAACTACTATTATAATGATGTCTAAAATAACTCTTCAAGCTTCTTTAATTTCTACTTTCATGTATTTCAATTTTATGTGATTTGCATCACTCAATTTTTTCTTTGTCACAATTGATATTATAGTTGTGTTTTTTGTCTCATAAAAATAATGCTAATGTCCCACATAGAGTTGGCATACAATTAGAAGTTATAACTCACCCAGTAAACGGGACCAAAAAGCTCCTTCTCCAAGTTTCTTTGCTTCTGAGAAATTATCTGTGGCACTTCTTATCTCAGATAAAGTGAAGTGCGTAAACACCGTTCCTATCTCCACAGCAATCAGTCTTGTCCATTCCTCTAGCTCATTTCTAGTTTTTGAGTCTAGTTTTGCAGTGCAAATAGCATCACAGCAAGATAGTGCAAAAGCAAATAAAAAATTGAGAAAACATTGTTGTTGCTCACTTGTTATATAATGCAAACTTTTGGATAATTGAAAAACTAGATAAAACTCGTGCCATATTATTATACACACAGCAACAGGACTTGCAGTAAATTAAGCTAAGGCCATTGTTTTTTAGTTTTTTTTTACACCTTTTCCAAAGTACAAGGGATTGCATTGCAGCTGAAGACTTGATGTCTTTTCCTTTTTTTTTTTTTTTTTTTTTTTTTTTGCGACAAACAAGCCTTGATGTCTAGATGCATAGCCAAAACAATTGCACCAATAAAGCGCCTCATATGTTGGACTCAGTTTGGCTTTGTTTCTTGTACAACATGAATAAGACTTCACAAATACTACACAATATGTACTAAAAGATTTTTCAACAAATCATATTGACATAGAGAAATTACACATCGTGGTCGTTAAAACATTAAGTTTATGACAACCTTATATCTTCTTCAGTAGAAACGTGTGTTTTCCTCTTTAGTAAGTAATAGTTTCATGGAAGCAAAGTTAGTAATTAATGTTGTATACCTGCTCTCCATTGTATGATCCATCCCAGTAGAGCTATAAGAATTATGATAGAGAGAACAGCTGCGATGGTGATTAGAATGATCTCCACTTTGCGAAGGTGATCTATAAACAAATGATAAAAAAATTGTTGCTTGAAAAATGATAAAAAAAACCAAACAAAATTATTTAATTTCTAAAATGCATGGTATATATATGTGACTGCTCCAAGCATGCACCATTTCAAACGGATTTATTAGGTGCAGGAATGCTAATTGGAACAACGAGCCCCATCATACAGGATTGAGATGCACAGGCAATGCAAAAGCCGAAGAACAGATATGCCGGCTGCGTGCGGAACAAATCAGTTAAGTTGGTACCGCGTACTTTTATATATATATATTTTTTTTAGAATGACACAGTACAACGCTGAGACACTCACAACACGCGACGCACACTCACCCTTATGAAACACACGCACGCAAACCCTACCCCCTATGAGCACCTCCGGTACTGGAGCACCCGGCAGATCTGGAGATTCTCAAAGTCACCATTGGCGCCCGTCGTCGACGGGAACGCCGCTACCACTTAATGCATAACGCCGGAAAATCCTAGGAAAATCCCAGAAAAATGTGCGAAAGCACCAGGATTTGAACCCTGGTGGGTAGCGCCCCACTGGACCGCCCTACCATTGGACTACAAGCCAATTCGCTGCGTACTTTTATATTGGGTACAACTTTTGCTAACATTTTCCCAGGTCAAAAGATTTTTAGTGAATGTATTCTTTGTATATCGAAGAGCTTTTCGCACTACAAACCTAGTAATTTTTGCTATATTAGTTGAAAAAGTATTAAATAAAAGAACTCTGAAATTGGCCAGAGAACAATAGCATGCATATTGCTTACTTTTAGGCACATCGATAAGGAGCGTCGCGTTGGTCTCCTGGAAGAAAAGCTCTTTCTCGTACCGCAGGTTACACCGGGGGCCAAGAATCCTCCCGCCAACGTAGTAGTCACTGGACTCGCCGTGACTGAAGTACGCCGGCATCATCGAGACAAGATCGGCGAGGCAGCTCCGGCAGTCATCCGCCTGGAGGTCCGGCGTGCACTGCAACAGCCCGTAAGCCGTGCTCACGTCGCCGTCGCCTCCCACCCACGCCTTCCCCGTGCCGTAGCGGCCCGGCGAACCTGCGGCCACGTCCACGATCATCTTGGTCAGCTTCTCGACTTCCTCACCGTAACTCTTGCCGGCGACGCTGGCCACGCTGTTCATGTTCGACGCGACCCATGCCGGCCTGTTGGCGACGCTCCGGCGGACGTCGTCGCCGGAGAAGCGGAGCATGTACTGGTCGTAGTAGATGGTCACGTCCTTGTAGAGCCGGCAGAGGAAGCCCTTGTCCACGGCGTTGTGGAAAGCGGTGTAGAGGCTGTTGCCGCAGGAGGCGCCAGTGTAGTCCCCGCGGCAGAGCACGAAGCGGTAGAGAGTCTGGCGGCTCGCCGGCCGTGCCGGAGACGAAGTTGGCTGTGCTTGCGTTCGGCGAGAGCAGCCCGGCCAGAGCCTTGAGGTTAGACAAGTACGTGCTGTTTTCGCCGTACCGGCCACCATCCTCTCTGCACGTGTAGTACAAAGGAATGACCTCCGTAGTCACGTCGTCGGCTGTCTCCGTCGACAAGATCGGGAGCACTGCCGTAACAAGGAAGACGAGGGACAGCATGCGCATGGTGGATGATAGAGGTTCGGGCTACAAAGTATAGAGCTACGTTTTGTGTATTCATTTGGAGAGCATCCGTCTTGTGTACATATATATAATACATCGATCGAATTTTCGCCTATCACTACTACTATAGTACAGTACACAACAGACAATAATCCGTGCTCATCCAACGCGCTGCCGTATATGCTGGAGCCAGAATGATCCTGTTTCACTTCACTGTCCTAGGATTATTAGGATCCGACTCATGACTATGGATCCGAGAGACCTAACACTGCCAGTTAAGCTCTGTTTGGTTGTTGATATTCAGGCTGAGGAATTGGAATTGGCCTGGAATACCAAAGTCCTGGGGAATTAGAAATGACCTGGAATACCAATGCCAGTGTTTGGATGTACAATTAGCTGATTGCTGGAATCGTAGGAAAATAACCAATTCCAATTCCTGTTTGGATGTACAATATGCTGAATTGTCTGTTTTAGAGAGTACAATGTGTTTCACGACTTGCACATATATCCAACTGATAATATATAAAAAAAACCATAATATTTAGGAAAATAATACAAATTGCAATAAAGTAATATAAAAATGAAAAATAATTCTTTTGTGAGACAATGGATAAATAATTGATGAAACCACACACTGCATCCATTATATAGCCAATACTTGATGATAAAATTCCATGTCTCTTACAAGTACCAACACATAGCACAAGCACTTAATTAATATTAAAAGGTTCCAAAGTGCTATATTACATAACAGCAAGCGTACAGATCATCCCTACCTACCATTCCTCCTCTAATTCAACCTCTAATCCAACATAAGGAGCCATTCCTTCCTAAAGCCCATAGGTAACTCTAGAAGCGCTTGGAATAAACGCTCATTAACAATCAGTTTGCCATAAGACCGCAAAAGCTCAGATCTAGACAAATCAGGTATTTCCTCAAGTGCAGCAAGAATTTCAGCAGGACTAGTAACCTGAGGCATTGGTAAAGGCTCAGTGGATTTTAAAGCATCCTGAAACGAAGTCTTCATATCTCCCAGCATGCAAAGAATTGCTTCACCAGTTCGCTGCCTTTTTGGGGGTACATCTGGGGTTTCTTCAATAGCTTGTTCAGGTGAAACTTGTGCACTCTCAGCTCCGGTCTGGGCACCATCACCATTTGCATGATCTGTAGAATAGATAGCACTGATTGCATCCCAATTCTTCACCACCTTGTTCTTGTAACAAGCTGCTGCCTTGTTACTCTGCACAAAAGACACAGAGGAATATACAATACAAGTGACTTGCCTCATCATAAGAGTAAAACATCCAGGATGCAAATGTAAATGTACTTACCGCCACATATCTAGACCACACATCCTCACTATCCATTGAGAGCTTATTGTTTTCCCAATCCCAACCAAAACCACTCTGTGACAATATCTTACTAATGACCTCATAATGCTTGTCAAAAGTTTTGATCCTAGATGATATATTATCTTTTGTGATCTCCACATTGCACTTCTCATGTACATTCTTGATAGCAGCATTGTAGACATGTGGCTTCCATCCATTTTGGGAATGGTCACCATTGTTGTGATGCTCGACAAGAACAGCCAACAATGCAGTGTCCATCTCATCTGTCCATGTGAGGTAAACTCTCTTTGCCTTTGCTGCAGCCATGTGCTAGATAACAAAAGTCTTGAGTTAGGATGATGCATTCACAAAATATCACAAAAGGCACCACCAGCTAGCTATGACAAAAGGCACCATCAGCTAGCTATCACAAAAGCCCGGCTATATATATAATATACACATGCTAACCCATGCAACCTACTCCATCTCTAGTTCACCATGACTAACAAGATACTCAGCAAACATGTCATTAGCTAGCTGCTCCCTAAAGTCATTCCATTCAGGAGACACTTGAACACTTGTAATTAAAGCATCATCATCTGGCTCAATTTCTGTAGCTGCTATTTCAGCATCCACTTCAGGTAGCAATAAATCATCCATTTGATGTTGTCTATCTCTTGTAAAGTTGTGTAACACGCGGCAAGCATTAATAATTCGGATCTCAGAACGGTACTAATTTATAGTTAGCATTTGCATTTGAGATTTAATTTTTTTACCATAGATACACATTTGTAGTTACCTGGTTCTTTATATCAAAGAAACTTTGAGAATGCAAGATTGCCCATTTTTTCTTCCACAAACCAAAAGTTCTTTCCACAACATTTCTAGCACGAGAATGGCGCAAGTTATATAACTCTTTTGGAGTTTTAGGCTGTTGTTGACTTGAAACCCACTCTTTTAAGTGGTACCTAGTGGCTCGAATGGAGCTAGAAATCCAGGTCCATTGGTATATCCAAAGCATCAACTAAATAATATTTTCCTATTATAAATAAACTAAGTTAGATAAGAACAAAACAAAGAAATAAAATGCCAAGTGAAAAGGTCATACCCCTGAGGTACAACAAATGCATCTTGGCGACTCATTGCATCACGCAAAACTCTTGAATCGAATCTTTGAACCCTCCCAACCAGGCAAAACATATTGAAATTTCATGTTTCGGTCAACCACACCTAGCATGTTAGTGGAGATGTATTGCTTTTACGTTTACGTACCTTCCTTGGTCGGCCCGGATCAACACACACATCAACATGACACCCATCTAATGCACCAAGAGCATTTAGAACCACTTCCACTTGTAATCATCGGGTGGGTGAATGGAAGGATCAGGAAGCTTAATGAACTCCCCACTTAAAGATATAATAGCCGATAAGACATCGCAAAGTGCCTCTTGATAGTCTCTAAAGAGCGATTATAAGTGCCGCGCAACAGACCTCATTTTTAGACCATGCCCAACTATCAAGTAAGAACATAGCAACCTTTTCTTCCACGTAAAACATAAACACTCTCACCAAGACCACACCTTTTCACGCAATATGATGCACAAGTCATGAAAGTTTCTTTTAGTTAAACGTAGTGAATCATAGCATGTAACCGAAGCATCATACAATGACTTCAAGCAAATACTTCCTAAGAGTATGCCTCTCCTCATCATCATTAAAGCACCCTAAACTCCTTGGCATCCGCTGCGAACTAAGATATGCAAGCCCAAGAACAACTGCCTCACAGTATAGTTCTGTCAGAATAATCCGTCTCCTCTTTCTCCTTTTGTTTTCTTCATTAATGAAGGAAACCAACTCAAGATTTGACATAGTGCAGCTACAATGCACACAGGCACACAAATGATTTTAAAAGAGCATGGCATGAAAAAAAATCAAGAAACATTAGCATATCAAATCTAGGCAGTATATACCTTCAATCGAACTGAAGAATTAACCTTGGCAGCAGTAATCTGCAAAATACAGAGAAAAAAGGGGTTAGGGTTTTGAAAGAGTGAATCGAGGAGAACAAAAGAAGCCCTCAATAGACTGACCTGCAGCGAGGAAGAACGAAGGGAAGCTGGGGAGGGGACGCCGGAGGTTGGGGAGCGGAGACCGGGCCGGCGGGACGTCGGGCAGCCGTGTGGGGTCAACCTCCGTCGCCTCCTCCATCGCCGTTGGGGGAGGAAGCCGGAGATTGGGGGGGGATGCCGGACGTTGGGGGGAGGGGAGACCGGGGGAGAGGTCGCGCAGCCCGCCGGGGGTCAACCTCCCGTCGCCATGGCCATCTCGCCGCCATCTCCGTCGCGAGTCCGCTTCGACTTCTTTTTTTCGCGAGCTGGCGTGTCGGCGTTCGGGCGGGGGTGTCGGGAGCGGAGGGAAGGGGAATTCCAGGCGACGCGGAGCGGGAGGCCCGAGTGGGGGTGGGATGTTTCCTTCGCTGAAGGGTTCCGCGGAATTGGGCCGCAATGTCTCCGACCAATTCCAAAGAACGTCCAAACAATCGAATTTGATGGAGCCAAATTCCAAAGCCAATTCTAGGAGCCCAATATCGACTTCCAACGTGGCCTTAGGGTAATCACAACGCGTAAAACTATCATAGTTTCTATGTGTATTAATTACCCTACCACTTAAGCATTTTGCTGATGTGGCAAATGATTTAATGAGAAAAGATAAAGAAACCGGTCTTAGACATCAAGTCTACACGACAAACAAGACATAAAGAGATGTGATAGGTAGATGAAGAAGAGAGAAGAGGTGTGATTGGAAAAAGATTATTACGTTTGGAAACATAGTTTCTATACTAGTGTCTACGTGCATAGAAACTATATGTGGTTTCTAGCATTGAGGTGCCCTTATATCCACTAACCGACAAAGTGGTAGGTGAGATATCTTTGTTGGTTCATATCATCCTGTCTGGCGGTGATATGCCAATACTAAAGCCATAGCTTGATTTGGCAATGACATAATGACATTATTATCAGGTTTTGGGTTGACCGGGTACCATCTATTACTTTTTCTCCATCATTAATTATGTTATAAAAAGCGACACACAAGCGATGAACTAAACAAGATCAAACCACGAGGAGAGACACAAGATTTAACGTGGAAAACCCTTCCAATGCGGGAGAGTAAAAAAACACGGGCGCCGGCGGCAAACACTCCTCACTATTATCAAGAATCGGGTTACACGCGCCCGTCGCGGTGGCTTACAAGAGACCGGCCCCGCCTCCGGCTTTTACGGGCCTCCGCCGCTCGGCGAAGCCGGCCTTCCTTTGGGCCTGAATTTGGAACATACTTAACAAATTATGCGTTCGGACACACTTGCGCTAAGATACCACACTTGCGCTAGGTTCTTGGCGCCCGGAGGAGGCTTGGCTAGTGAAAACACAAATTAGACCACCAAACCATGAAGTATTGGTCGACACAATGAGGACTAGCTTGGTGGCAACCAAGTGAACCTCGGGGAAAATCACCTTGTCAACATTGTCATCTTCATCTTTCGGCGGTTTGTATATTATGAACACAAGATTTTAGCTTATGTAGCTTGCTAGTTACCTTCTTACTTGTGTAGCATATAAGTAGCAGTTGTGTGACTAAGTAGCTTGTGTAGCTTAATTAGTTGCTTTGTTTAGTTTGTGTAACTAAGTAATTTGAGCTCTAAGGTCTGGCTTATGTAGAGCATTGCTAGTGAGCTTAGGAGCTTTGTGCTTTTACTTACTAGAATGATGTAGGTACTCCCCGGTTTGTTTAAAGTACACGTTATATAGGTTTGTGTGACCTTGCAAGCTAGAATTGGTTAGGAAAGTACTGGCTAGCCTGGCACCTTTGTTGACTAATTAGGGTCTTTATAAGGTGCTTGTGAACTTAGATATATAGAGGGTTGAAGTCTTGGCTTGATCGAGTAGTTTAATTCTGCATTTGTTTCAATTAGCAGGTGTGATAAGTTTTGGAAATGACTATTTTCACCCCTCTCTAGTCCACTATCTCGACCCTACAAAGAGGCAAAGGTGATCTGCAACGCTTGCAAGATCAAATTTCACTTGCATGGATGATGACAAAGACAGCATGAATACACTTTGAAAACTTGCAGGACTGAAAATACTTTTCCAAACAGTACGTGACCCTGGCTATTGGAGTGCTGCGACTCTCTTGCTGATCTTTGCTCAATCACATCAAAACAAGGTAGATAACCAAAACAACGTATAGCAGTTTACTTGTGACTTAGGTAGCAAAAATTCACAATATAATGTCCATATATCACGGTGGCAAAATACACCATGTAGTGTACGTGTAACTGTAGGCGCACATATTCAACAAGTTTTTGCGTCTATTGACATGTGTTTTTCAACTTATTGGACTACTAAAATGATACAATCATTCAAGTTGTTGGTTGGTGGGTGCAATTGAACTCTTATCACTATAGCAAGAAAACAGTAGTGGTCTCCTTGCCTCTGGCGGGTCCAGCAGTTTATTTATTATAGTACAATAGTTGAACAAAACTAAAAGCTGGAGAGCTCTCGGTCACGGATCACTAGTCTTACGTAGGAGAAGAATATGCGTGTAGTGCTACTACAATACTATTTTCATGCTTGACTCGCCAGTTTTTCTTCGTTTACTGCAGCCTACGGATAAGCTCATCCATGAATCGAATTTTGAGAGAAGTCAATTGTGTCAATATCAGTTGGCCTTTATTCGAAAATCAAGTGGGTGTTCGATCTAAAGCATGAAGCCATCATATTGTATTTTCTTCTTTTGCAGTGACGATCATATTTAAATCGACGACAGTCAAAACTCACAACAACACGCATAATATAATGCAAACTATATATGCTCTCTTTTTCTCTCTTCGTCATAGGTAGGAACCATTTGGTGAGTACGAATATTTGATTTTTATGGAACCTAGCTAGACTAGAGGCAATCTCTTCGCAAGTTTTGTTGCAGTTGCGGCCAGGAGACGACACGTGGACCTAGGCTTATGTTTTACCATGACGCATGGAGTGCTCCTGACGAACCTGTTTATTATTCCTGTTTGGAAATTCACGTTTGGTCTCTATGAGAAGATCACGAATCAAAAAGCTAAGGTCAAAAAGCAAGCACAGCACCAAATGTGAACGAAAACCTGTTTATTATCACGTTTGGACACTGAAAATACTTTTTGATTCGTGATCTTCTCGTAGAGACCAAACGTGAACTAAAACCTGTTTATTATTACTCCAAGAGCTTGTTTGACGAACTAGACATGTGTTTGGTGGTGGGATATGGTGGGAGATGAGACGACGGCTCCTAAATTGAAGGTTGTTTAGTTTCTAAAGAACAAGGGCTCGCCCAGGCCGACTCGCACGTGGCAGCGAATAGATGCCCGCCAGCCCATCAAGTTTTCGTGGCCCATCCAATCCCCACCAACCACGATACCCGCATCTGATCACGAGTACAGCGTACGGACTTGCGTAGAAACTCAATGCGTCTCCCTCACCGCGTGCCGCGCGATTCCGCCGCCGCTTTGCCGCCGAGCCACAGCAATAGAAACAGCGGGCGGCTCGCCTCGTCTTCCCCAACGCGTCCCAACGAGATCGACTTCGCCGGGATTGACTTTTGAAACATGCAACATCAGGCAAACATAGTGGCATAAAACATCTGATTTACTTGTGAAACATGCGGATAAATCATTTGAAATATAAATATAAAAACAGATAAAAACACGATAACATGCTCTGAAACATGTGTATGAAACCATTGCAACATGTGCAAAACAACGAGATCGATTTCTCCGGGGATCGACTTTTTGAAACATGCAACATTAGGCAAAAACATCAGCATGAAACATCCGATTTACTTGTGAAACAACCAGATAAAACATTTGCAACATAAATATGAAAACAGGTGAAACACACGAAAACATGCTATTGAAACAGTCATATGGAGCCATTGCAACATGTGCAAAACACCGAGATCGACTTTTGAAACATCCGGAGGAACAGATTTGCAAGATAAGTCCGAAAACCAATGAAAAATTGAAACATATGTTTCAAACATACACAAATATTAATTTTTGAAACATTCAGAAAGCAACTGAAACCTCCGAATATATAAAATTGAAACACTTGTCAAACACTTGAAAACACGATGTCGTCGACAACCATGGCTTACTAGGTGGAACTACGGTACTACTAGTTTGGAGGTCGATGTCATGGAGTGCATGGAGGTTGCCGATGTGGAGCTCAGCGGCAGCGCGGACCCCAGTTGTGGCCGTGACAAGCAAATAGAGTAGAGCACAACCGCGACGGGAGGTGTGGTATGGGCGGCACTAGCGAGCATCCTGGGCGAGGTTGGCGCCTATGAGCGGCTGGACGAGGGCGCCGCTCCGGCGATTGGAGCACCGCGAGCATCTTGAATGGGGGTGCACGGCGACGGTGAGCGGCTCCGGTGGTGAGGGCACGGGAAAGCGTCATGGGCAAGGTCGGCACCCGCGGCGGCCGTGGCGGCTCGGGCGGGCGGCCGGGTGGCGGCTCTGGCGGTGGGGCTACTGTCGAGTAGCACCAGCAGAGGCAGCAGGTAGCACGAGCATAGAACGGCCACGAGCGTGGCATAGGGGCGAGGAACAATGCGTGCGGATGAGGATAGAGTGTGTGGATGACCATGAGCCACAACTCGGATGAGATGAGCCATGCAAATTAAGGAGACGAAAACTCCAAGAGGTCTGGATGGGCCATTCGAGCGGGCGCGGCCCACGAACGAGCGTGCGCGTCCGGATGTTGTAAAACAACAATTACATAGCTTGCATGAACTATCCATGGATCATGAAAATACCTTCCTTTCAGGACTCGCACACAAGGAAGGAGGTGCTGCTTGGCGCACGTGCACTAGTATGCGTAGCGGCGGCGACGTGCACTAATACGACTAGCGGCAAGACGCCGGATTAATTAACCAACCGGCGCCACCTGTTTCTACTGTCTAGGCTACTTCACGTGCTAGTGCACACCCGATTAATTAACCCCGAAGGTCCAATTTTCTGGTTTCTCTTGTCAACCGTCAATGGGCTAGAAAATTTATTTTTCTACAAGCTAAAATTTTCTCTTTAGGGACATCAGATTTGTGGGTAAAGTAAAAGGGCGGGGAATGGTTTCACATCCATATGGAAGTGAAAGTACTAAAACATTGTTTTCTAAAAACCATAAACCTTATGTCCATCAAAAATACTTATACTACATTAAAAAAATGAAAAAGTGCTAGAATGGAAAAACTTAGAACTGTCACATTATACACAATGGACTGCTAGGTGAAAAATGTTACACTCAAAGAATTTGTAAAAATTTTTTGAATGATTACATTACAAACATTAAACAAGTGTGTCCAAAAACTTTGAACTATCATATCATAAACTTTGTACTTGATAGTTCAAAAAAAATTTACACTCGCAACCTATAAAAAAAAATTTGACCAATATATTTTGAAAAGAAAATTGCCCAAAACCCATTGGCTGGTAGGGGGCATACTTTTGGAAAGACACTTGCCCCAAAACCATTGTCTGGTAGGGGGCATACTTTTTGAAAAGACACTTAGCCCAAAACTCATTGCCTAGTAGGGGGGCATGCTTTTCAAAAGACACTTGCCCCCAAACCCCATTGCCTAGTAGGGGCATGCTTTTCAAAAGACACTTGCCCCAAAACCCATTGCCACGGTAGGGGGCATGCATTTAAAAGGACACTTGCCCCAAAACCCTAAATTTAAAAATCAGTTAGTGACTCGGCAAACGCCATTAACCCTAATCTCAGCAAACGTCATCAACCCTAATCTTAGCAACGCCATCAACCCTAATCTCAGCAAAATCCATGAACCCTAATCTCAACAAAAGCCATGAGCCCTAATCTCAACAACGCCATGAACCCCCTAAAGCCATGAGCCTAATCTCAATGCCATGAACCCTAATCTCGGCAAAGAACGCCATAAAACCGATCTCGGAAAAGCCATAAACCCTAATTACAACAAAGACATGAAAGTGCTTAATGCAATGCTTGCGGAGCAGATCACGGACATCAGCTCACACCACCATCAAGAACCGAGCTTCCTTCTACACGGATGATCTTGTGATCTTCGTCCAGCCTGTCCCCCTCGACTTTGTGTGCATCAAAGGCATCCTTGAGCTCTTCGCGGGGGCGTCAGGGCTAACAACCAATCTGGCCAAGTGCTCTATCACTCCCATCAGATGCTCCGACGACCAGGTCAACGACATCCTGCAAGTGTTCCCCTGTCGACTGCAGAACTTCCCCACCAAGTACCTGGGGGCACCGCTATCGGTGTCCAGGCTTGCCCGAGAGCACGAGCAAGCGGTTGTTGATGCCGTCGCTGTGAAGATCCTTACTTGGAAGGCAGGGCTGCTCAGCCAAGCGGGGAGGAAGGAACTCGTTCAGAGTACGTTGTCGGCAATTCCGGTCCATGTCTCTATCTGCTACACCCTCTCGACGCAGGGCGTTTCTCTGGGCTGGAACAGACACTGTGGCCTCGGGGAAGTGTCGTGTGGCGTGGACGATCATGTGCTCCCCCAGAGACCGTGGCGGACTCAGACTGCCAGACCTCACCATCCTTGGCTATGCGCTGAGGCTGCGATTTGAGTGGACTCGTCGTACCTGCCTAGATGCACCATGCACACTGCTTCCTGCAAGGCCGGAGCGTACCATGGATAGGATGTTCGCGGCCTCGGTGTCAGTGGTTGTTGATGACGGCGCACATGCTTTGTTCTGGACGGACGCTTGGCTCCCTGATGAAGCTATTTGCAAGACGGCGCCAAACCTCTTCAAGGCAGTGGGGACCAGAAGAAGGAAGCGCACCGTGAGGGACGCCTTACACGACAACCAGTGGATCCAGGATGTCACCTCAGCGTACAGCATGGCCACTCTTGTTGAGTACGCCGAGCTCTGAGATAAGGTGCAGGGCGTCGTGTTACAGGCCGGGGTGGTTGACCGGTTTGTGTGGAGATGGACAGCCTCGGGTCAGTACACCACGGCGTCCGCCTACAAGGCCTTCTTCATCGGCTCCACAAAGCTTCTGGGAGCCAAGGAGCTGTGGCGTGTCAGGGCGCCGCCCAAGGTGAAGTTCTTTTTCTGGCTGAGTATGCACGGGCGGCTGTGGACAGCCGAGAGACGGATGCGCCATGGGCTGCAGCAGACGGCGGATTGCGCCTTGTGCTCGCAGCTTCCCGAGATCGCCGACCACCTTCTTGCTGCCTGTGTCTGCACCAGGGAGGTTTGGCACCGTATACTTCGACTCGCGCAGCTGGATCACCTCTGCCCTTCGTCGGACGACACCTTGGTCGTGTGGTGGCTAGCGTCCAGGCGCCGAGTGCCCAAGCCTTTCAGGAAGGGATTTGACTCCCTTGTCCTCTTGGTGACTTGGGAAGTGTGGAAAGAGAGGAACCGGAGGACTTTCGACAACGCGCTAAAGTCGCCAGCCCACCTCTTTCAGATCATCAAGGACGAGGTGGTGGCTTGGGCGGCCACAGGCTTCAGGACCTGGCGTCCCTCCTCACAGTGGTTCAGTTGGCTTAGGGGTAGTTGCTTCTCTTCTTCCGGTCGCACATTAGTTTACTTTTATAGTACAACGTTACCGCAGCGCCGTTCAAGCCGGCGATCTTTGTGAGTGTTTATTTGTGCGTGGCGGCCAATTATGTTGGCTAAAGCGCACAACGTGTAAGACTCTAATTCCCCTTAATGCAATACGTGCAATGTGCACGCTTTCGAAAAAGCGACGCGATACTTCAAGGCCAAGTCTTTTATCCATCTTCGATTCGATGACTTCACCTTCGTTGTCCATGGATGTATTGTGCGACCCGCTGATGGTGGAGGGAATCCTCCCGCGATCCTCCGCGCCTGCTTCCCAAGTGCCTCCTCCGCTTCGGCGCCATGTGCCGCCGTAACAACGCCCTCGCAAGACTACCTCGACGGCCGCCGCCTGGTGCGGCGGCGCATGGGCGTCTTCTTCCGCCCCTGCGAAGCTTTGTGGAGTTGCTCCGCGCTTCACGACCAGCCCGACAACCGGGGGGCTCGCCGCGGGCGAAAATAACGTGCCGCGCGGCGCGCAAGACTTGCCGTTCCTACCAGGAGACCCGTTTACCTGCGATATACATTTTATGAATCTTGTGGTCTTTGGGTGGGTTACAATACTATTTTTCTATAGAAAAATTGGCCATGCTTGATTTTTAATATCTTTGGAAATTACATGGTTTTTAAAAGGCTCCTACATGCTTCATTTTGGCATGCCGTTCGGAAGAACAAATTTGAGAAGTCTTTGGTGGGTATACTTTCAATTCTATCATGCGCACCATAGAAAGATTGTTTCATAGAAAGGCATATTTTTATTTTGTAAATGTAATATCGTTTTCATGATGCGTAATTTTCCCCAAAAGTCATTTTCAAATTAAGATTTGTTTTTGAAATTCTGCTATGAACATACCACACCATATTATTTTTCAAAAGTCAGTATATACCATACAAATAAACAAAAAAATAATATGAAATCATTAACTAGATAGGGGTACAATTTATGAATGTTACATAGTTTATTGTGTAGGGTATCAAATTTACATCTTGGGGTAAATTGGTGGAGGTAGGTCAAATATATTTTCTGTCCACAGAATAAATTTGATTTCGTTGTTGGGCTACGAGACTTTAATTTTGGCCCGTCTAGCCATACTTGCTGGACCGGCCTTGCCATCAGTAATGTGTCCAACAAAGCAACCCACCTTGTTCAAGGCCATACACCTCAGTCCTCTATGAATCCACCAGGTGCCACTAACTAGCGGCGCTCCGGCCGTTGTGGCGGCGATGCCGTTTATGTCCACAAAGCATCGGCGGCTAGCTAGGTGTCATTGCAATATCCCCTATCTAGATTCTGACCAACCCTCTGCTTAGGTGGGCCATTTCTCTGTCGTCTATGTTCCCAATCACCATCGAGCTACGGGGGAAAGGGGATTTTGTAAGATTGCTGAAAACGAAGGCCATATTCGGTCAAGACTATTGCCGCTAGGTCATCCAAGCGAGCAATTCTCTTTGTGCACTCCACGTGAAGATAGCAAAGACCCTTAGATATACGAGTCGTAATCTTGCCATGTGGCGAGCGCACAGAATAGCCATGTGAAGCGGATAAACTATGGTCGTCCGTATTGAAGTCATTTATTATCTTATAATACACATGCATGAGACCTTTCCTAGCTCAACGTGTCTTATAATACACATGCATGAGACCTTTCCTAGCTCAACGTGCCCGGCCCGTAGGAGGGAGCCAGGGGGCGTACTAGACGCCGACCTGGTCGGCCACGCCGACCAGGCGCGGCCCATCCTCCTTTCGTGGGCTTTTTTCTTGGCCCAGTTTGTGACTGTTTCTTTCAGTTCGTGGACCAGTTGCATTATTATTATTCTTTGTGGACTATTTCTTTAACTGTTTCTTCCATTCTTTTTTTTTCTGACCTTGACTGCTTCTTTCATTCCGTGGAGGTAACAAATACTTGTCATTCAGCAGATAGTTTGCGTATTCCAAATTCAATTTTTTTTTAGTATGAACTTTCAATAACATGAGATGATGACTGAAGACCCCAAGTTGACATGGAGAATCATAAACCCTTTCAAAACACATCCAAAAATTCATCTGGTGTTTATCTGCCAGTTTGATAGAGAACAGAGCACAGAGCATGCTAAATAAAATATCTAAATGAAAACTAAGTTTCCCATGCATACATGTCCCTCCAGGTTAAAGCATGAGATTCCCATACGTGGACCACCCACAATTTGATTTCATGGACATATATAGATATATAACTAGTAGAAATGGCAGGCCCCTGCGTGCCGAGCTGAAACAAATAGTGGCTAACTGTAAAAGTAACAATAAGTAGATATGATACAATAGGGTTACATCATAATTTTTTTTCTGAAGTCTGCCAAAGGCCGAAGTAACAATAACAAGGTTAGGTGTTGCACATAGACAATGCTTTTTTTCAGTTCAAGCTGATAGTTCATACACGTCGATGCTGAACTCAGTGAAGGCCATCATTTAGGCTAATAAGAGTCATAGTTCTGAAGTGGAGTTTTCAGCACGATGCAAAAGGGAGCGGTGGGCAGCATCTAGAAAGTCAGTGGGGCATAGGAGGCGCCTAAACAAAGTGTCGAACATGTTTTGAAGAACCCAAGCAGTCTTGGCAGGATCAATGTGGCAGAACGGTGTCACCGTCATCGTAGATAGTTTGACACCAGTGCATATGTATATATAATATAAGCGGCAGCAGAGATAAATAGTGTAGTTTATGGATGTGCAAAAGCGAGATCACATCACTAAGGAATGGTTCCTGATAGAACAGAAAACAAAGTGATGAGTTAATAGTGATATGCAATTTTCCAAATATAAGATGCAGACATGATGAAGGTTTCTTTTCATATGAAAATATTAGCTATATATATGACTGGGATTTCTTGTTTATTTTCATAAGATTGTATAGTTAATATGACAAACCTTCTCCGTTTCAGTGATGGCATCTGATTTGGGACTTTTAGGATCTTGAATTACAGTACCATGGGCGGTCTTAATAATCTGAACTTGAGGACCCGATTTTACCGAAGAAATCTGCAAAGGGAACACAACATTGCATGTTAGTCGTGGGTAGATAAGGTGCCAAACTGAAGATGTAAAGAGCAGCGCAATAACCCAACAAACAACAGCTATCAACGCAATAACCGAAACTCTGATCACCCGACAACAATGGAGACGAGAGTGAAAAATTTAAGGAACACATTTTTGTTTCCCTTTTTTTCCTATAAGTGATATTTTTTTCCTATAATGAACACAAATAGAAGGCTGAATGCAGAAGCATCGGGAACACCTAAAACAGGGACGGCCTAAGGGAACCTTAAAATCACATCAAGTCCAACAAGCTGATTTGTTAGCGCAAGATGTCCACTCCGCACGGCGTATAATTAAAAGGAGAAGTAACCAAAAGCTCATCAGCATGAGACCAGACCTTCAAATAGAGTTGTATCTTTGACATTTTTTGTTCAGGAGTAGCCTCATCAACATCAGACCAGACCCATAAAATTCTATATGAAAGGTGTAGGTAGGCCTTTGCTCTGTTTCTATTGATTGTAAGGTCACTTAGATGACTGGCACAAGTATTGTAATGTTAAAACCAAAATCCTCAAGGCAGGCCGTGTGCATTAAGAAAATAACAAAAAGCAGTCTAAAATTAGACAATAAGTGGACGTGGCTGAAGAGGTTTGTAGCAAAATATTTTGCATAACAGAATAATCCAGTAAGGCAAGGGAAGGAAAAATATGGCTAATACGTAATGAACAGCAGAAATGACAGGCCTGGTATCTGTGTAGTTCTGCATAAACCTCTTAACACGAACGGCACAGAATCATGAATCGGAAAATAAAAGAGGTGAACACACAATCAATATGATTAAAAGCCTCTGTTTAGAGAGTACTTTTCAGTTATCATTTTAAAAAATGGAAGACAAATAAATGGAAAAATCAAATCATTCTGGACTCCTCCTATTTGTGCTCAAAATTCACCATCTTTTGTATCCCTAAAGTTCACTATCCTTAGCTTTCTCCATACAGATATTGAAACAATCCAAGAAAAATAGAAGTCACAATGGCTAATTTGTATATTAGCAAGGAAAGCATCTGTTGTATAAAATAGAATTGTTTTATTGGCAGGTAGGCTGCGGCTAATTATTTTGTCAAATGTTCTTGCACAAGACAGTTGCTCAATAAATACTAAGAACTATTTAAAAGCATTAAAATATGGCCATACATTTTGAAGCTGATCATGTAAGATACAAGGTAATGAATGGCCCAGACAATAGCATTAAACAAATATTTGAGGAAACATAAAGCCACTAACCAATCCTGGGAGCCCTTGGGGCGCGAAGCATCCACAGAAATTCAGACCGAAATTAAGAAGTCAGTTGTGTTTGTGTCATAAACCGAGGAAGAAGAGAAAACTGTGGTTACCTACACTAAACAGAACTGACCTTTAAATATCGATGTGCCACCAGCTCGCTGCGAGTTAGTAACAGCTCACTGAAGTGAGCCAATTGACCTGTACATGAACGTGTGAAACAGAATTCATTATGCCTCCATAACAAGATGTCGTAAGTGAAAGTACAAATAAAAATAAGAGGACAGCATAGGCATGTACTTACGGAAATATGACAATTTAAAGGACAGCTTGGTGATCAAATCCGATGCAGAAACCACATCTGTCCATGAAATACTACTGAACAAGATGCAACTTCTTCTGGTTCCTAGCACTCCAATACAGGGGTTCAGAGATACTACCTCCTTGTCAATTTTATGCTCTACGGTAGTTTGTTTGAAACCACCAATCCTTGGCACCCTATTGATGATTCTTTCGATGGAATGCTCCTTCCTACTTATCACACCTGTTCTTCCCTTGCTTCCCTTCCCTATGTCCCTATTCTTCTCAGGAATTGTGTCCTTTGAATCATTATTAGAGCTCAACAATGACAAGAATGAAATCAACAATGCTCTAAAGGATGATGTGTCAGGGCCATAAAGGCTATCATAATTGTGCTCAGAATCTTTATCAACCTCCAATTTTTTTGCATTTCGTCAGGCTCCTGTAAAAGTCCAAACAAATTCAAATATCAACTTTCAATAACATGAGATGATGACTGAAGATCCCAAGTTGACACAGAATCATAAACCCTTTCAAAAACACATCCAAAAATCATCTAGTGTTTATCTGTCAGTTTGATAGAAAACACAACACGGAGCATGCTAAAGAAAATATCTAAATGAAAACTAAGTTTCACCATGCATAATTAGTACATGTCCTGCCAGGTTAAAGCATCTGTGTCAGACATTTGAACATCACTTGAGCCAGCAACACTAGAACATTAATCGGTAATCAGTAGAACATCAGTAAGCCCTACACAGAACACCACATGTCTCTAGGGGAAGGAGGAGGGTAGGGAGAGCAGCATAAAGATGCATTCCTGAAACTTGATCTCTAGGTTGTGCACTGATATGTTAAAAGATGGCAGATGAAGCGTATGGCCAATTTCTATACATAATTAAAGGATATTAATGCATACACGTGTTGTCAGCAAGCATGGAAACAGTAACCTTAGTATCGTCCTCTAAAATATATATCTATAATGTAGTCCATATATAGCAGTTTCCAAGACCATACGTATGTATGAAAGAAGACATTAGCTTGCCAATAACAACATGCACAGACAGGAAGAAGGAGGCACCATTAGATGGCCCACATCTAGAATAGTCATTCGGAAGTGTTCTAATGACAGCAAGTGCAAAGCAAGGAGGCATGTAGGCCAAATAACCCCCAAAAAATTATGCAAGTACATATCGAGAAGCAATCCATCTCAAATAAAAATTTCAAAATATGTCTATCAAACCTCTAAACATGAACCGGTATAATAACACTAAGGTATTGCTTGAATACAACTAAATTTATACTGCCGCAGAGTGAGTGGTCTGTAATTTACCTGTTTTGTTCAGTGTCACAAAAGCCAGAATAAGAGCGGCAAGCATAACTCTAGAAGCTTCATCTCTTAAATTTAAAGTCCGCAGTATTGCCAAAATGAGAGAATACCCCAGAAAGGCAGCAACTGATGAAAAATATAGCTTTTCTGTCCAAGTTGTGTCACCTTAAAAAAACTATATCTTGACTTAAGATTCTTCAATAATTGGTTCTTGAAAACTATCTGAACTGTTTCTTGACTCACGTAATGGAGGCCGAGGAAGTGTTTGCAGACCACATTTACTTGAGAAATAATTAACCTGTAAGGCTAACCACATCTAGTTCAAAGTTCTAACTATCAAACATCGATGTTCTACCTTTGAAACAGTGATGTTCTACATAGCAAAAGATTGATGTTCTATCAAGGAAACTTCAATGGTATATTTTTATAGAAATTGCGACAACTTATATGATGTTCTACCTTTGAAACTATGATGTTCTATGTAGGAAGGATTGATGTTCTATCAAGGGAAATTGAATGTTCTACTTTTCAAAAACATAACAATGAAATTCACTTCAAACAAAAAGGAGTTCATCAAAATTACCTAAAGTTCCTTCCTAGATCAGCGGGTTGTTCATTCGTCATGACTAAATAGGCAAAATAGGGGCACACCATCTTCTAGCCATCTTAAAATGACAAAGTGGTCCATGTAGTACTGCAAGTATCAATATTTTTTTTTCTAAAAACGCAGGAGAACTACGCCTCATTATAATAAGAAGAGAGTAAAGGGAAAGAGCCCAAACAACACACACACACACACACACACACACACACACACACACACACACACCAGATTCTAGAATTACAGTCGTGCCTGTGACAAACTACACATAGCGACCATTACATAAACTTGTCACTCTAACTACCAGGGAGGAGGGCAGTCAAGAATGATAGCCCTCGAGCTCCTGCCATCGACCACAAGCGGCGCTCCTCACCAGCTGTGATCAAAGCACCGACTAAGTTTGGAGCTGCTCCATCAAAAACACACTCATTGCGATGGTTCCATATAGTCCAGGCTCCGAGTATAATGAGCGAATTAATTCCTTGCTTTATCATCTCAACAGCAGTGCTGCTGCTAGCTTTCTCCCACCAATCAAGGAAAGATAACTCTGTAGGCTGAGGAGACAAGGTCTGAAGACCGACTTGTCTGAACAGAATAAACCAGAATTCTCTTGCGAAAACACAGTTGACAAGAAGGTGGTCAATAGTTTCCTCTTCTTGGTCACAAAGAGGACAATACTCTGGATGAGGAAGCCCACGACGTGTCAGGCGATCAGCCGTCCAACACTTATTGTGCGCAACCAGCCACAAAAAGAAGCGACATTTGCGTGGCGCCCATGATTTCCATATCCTTTCCCAAGGTCGAAAAAAGAGTAGAACCCAAAAAGAAACTTTCATAGGCCGACTTAGCCGAGTATTGTCCATTTGAGTTGAGCCTCCACATGTGTTTATCCTTAACCTCCGGCTGCAGCTGAAACTCCATCAATAGATCCCATAGGTGAAAGAAATCTACAATCACACCAACTGTGCGTGCTCCCTGAATGTCTGAAATCCATGCCTGGTTAGTGAGGGCATCACTGCAAGTATCAATGGAATACTACAAGTACGATTTCTAGCCATTGGAAGAATGAAGCAGTACACTTTGTATAGGAGTACAAATGTACCAAATAGCTTCTTTTGCCAATCTCAAGGTATCCTATAAAGTCAAGAAAAAATAATAATGTCTAATAAAATTGCACATCTTGCTTAGACTAAAGAAACTGGTTAAACTAAACTATTAGCCATGACTTTACAGATAAACATAAATATCATTTCATGAAAAGCCAATCCTTATAAGCAAAGCATTGAAATGAAGCAACCTAGGGTTTCAGATTCAAAACCACCCACTAATACAATTTAAATCATAAAGAAAAGGAACAATAATGAAGAGAAAAATGAAAAAAAACTAATTCCAGTACTCCATCAATGAATGGCAAAATTACAGCACCAATCTTTGTACCTAAAAGAAAAGAGAAGGAAGAGAACTGAATCAGTCACATTTGGCACTCTAGCATGCGCCTGAGATGAGAGAGAATGGACAACGAGCTTCACCGCTCAAGATCTAGCACTCGAGCACCACTGAACCACTGCCGCTCGACAGCCACTCGCCACCGGCTACTGAGACAGACAAGGAAGAGGAGAAATGTTCCTAGAATATGGAATAATGATTGAGAATGCAGAGGCATAGACTCGGAACATTCACTGAGAACATTGATTTATTAATAATAGAACACTGAAGTGCACCATCAAACACTACACAAGGTCAAGTTTAGGGGAAGCATACAACAATAAATACTGATGCATTTTACTTTTCACCACTTCTGCACCACATAAATCAAGAATGTGTAGATTCAGTTACATTATACTAATCAGTGTGTCACTTAACATAAATAGACCTGGCCAGCATGTTGATGAGACAAGTCTACGGTGAACTAAAAGGTGAAGCCTCACAACAATTTACAGTAAGTTATGAAACATGACAGTAGTAAATTTGTAAAAGATGGACCACCATAATGTCACTATGAAATGATCAGGAAGCAATAGCAGCACACAAGAAAAATAGCCACAGAAGGGAAGGAGCTTACTTGACGAAGCAATGTGAGGTTAATAATCTAATCATCCCGGCGACAAAAAATAAACAAATAAAAAAAGGAGCTTTCAAGAGATTGGACCAGAGTTTTTTTTTTACTAAAAACAGAGAAGATGCATGGAAAAGTGGAGCAGGAGGAGGGGACTGAATTCTCACTTGTTTCTGTGCAAGAGGCTAGCAGCTCCAATGGCAAGGACACGGCGAGGAGAAGAAGGCCCGGGAATTCCAGAAGCAGCAACACTGCAATTGAAAATGAGGAAAAGAGTGTTCACCATATACTCCCACCATATCCCAATCAGTTACCATTCCATCGTTTTTAGAAAACATCGCCATCAGCAGCACTGCTTATGGAGAAATAATACCATCCCCATCAATTAAATCAAGCCACAAAATAACAAAATGTATCTGATTAGCAAACATAGCAGGAGAATTCACAATCAACAAATGCAACCAGCACACTGAGCCTGGTTAACAGAAAGTAGCAAAAGTAAAGAATTAACAATGTTCAGATTCAAATAATACGCTAGAATACGACCCAAATAGCCAATTCACCACAATTTCATTTAAACAGCAAGACCAGAAACTTCTCCGGAACACATGAAATAGATAACGAAATTCACATGAAAGCATGATTCCATATATTATCACCTTAAATGCAAGAGTAAAGAATTAATGAAATTCAATTGAAAGAGCAGACGCAGGCGAGCAGCATACTAGTCTAAGGGCTTCCTCACTCCCCTAATCTCCATTCTCCTATAGAAAAATGAATTTCAATAGCATAGGCAATGTTTAGGATCTGTGTTCAATTCCTTCTAGAGAAAGAAAATAAACATAGAAGGAAATATCAACAGTAGCAGAATCATGTGGTTGAAGCATCTTGTCATCACCCTTGATTTCACCGTTATCCTAAAACCTGAGCCAACTGACCAATAAGCATATCGCAGATTGGTACTAACAAACATAACTTCTTGTATCTCCAAGTTAATATATATTAACAGAACATCAACTTGGTACTATAAGCTAGTTTGGTACTAACAGAACATCAACTTGGTAGTAAAAGAACATCAACTACTTACTAAACACAAAGATAACTAATTTGTCCCAAGCAATGACTTTCCTTAATTTCCCATACAGTCTCGGCTAAAAAACTGATATGCCACAATGTGATATGGTACAATGTGATATATCAGTCACTACAACAGTATGAAAGCCATAGAGTAACAAAATGTGAAATGGGTTTGCAAAGATCAAAAACCCAAAAATATTTAAGTAATGGAGGGAGTCCAAAGATAATATTCCATCTAAAATATAGTAAGAGAACATCACAATATGGATAAAAGAACACCACTTGGTTAGTAACAGAACATCAAATTGTTAAATCTGTTCTTATGATATTCTGATGGATGAAAATGTCCTATCTGGAGAATGCTACCTAGTGAATCAAAATGTTCCGCAATTCTTAATTTTTAGAAACTCTAATCAACAGTATCTTTTGTAGTCAACCTGCGAGGCACACTGAAAATTCCGAGCTAACTGACTGACTAAAACATGTGACTGGCAAAGTTGAGAGCAGCTGAACTAAACTTGGAACATCAGGTCCCGAATCTCACGCTACATCAGGAAAAAGGCCAGGCTAAATAAAGAAAAAAAATACACGGGATGCATCCATCACACAGTTGGTAATGGTAACACACAACATGCACAAGCCGCGGCAGGCTGATGAGGAGCAGATGAGACGAGAGAAACAAGATGAAATCAATAGGCACAACACAGGGAATGGTTGGAATAGAATCCTTGTGGGGATTCCTCGCTCTCCTCCCTCAAGAGGAGGAGTCGAGGAGGGGGCATGCATGGGACATGGAGGGAGGGAGGGAGTCGGACGACTGACCAGTACTGGCACCAGAAGCGGAGCATGTGGGCGTCGTTGGGGCGCGGCTCCACCGTCTTGAAGCACTCTCGAACGCCGACATGGCGTAGCCGAACAGGAGCCTGCATGCGATGCAAGTACAGCATCCGGAATCAGCTCGCACACGTACGACATTAGCGATAGCCAAACCTAGAAGAGAATGGATGGCACATTCGCTCGGCGGAAATCGGATGGGGAGTTTCATTTGTGAGAACGGGACTTACAGGAGGATCTTGGAGAGCAGGACGGCATCGACGGGATGCCGGCCGGGCGGCGGTGGCCGACGTCGCGAGGAAGAGCCGGCGAATGGTCGCGACTCATGAGCGGATGCACCGGAAGGGGAGAAACAGGGAAGGCAGAACCGCCATCGCGGCTGCCGCCAGCGCTGGCAACTCGCCGCTCGCCGCGCCAGAGCTGCTCAACGGGAAGGGAAGAAACGCAGATGCGCCGTTGGTCGACCGCCGCCGCGACTCGCGCTCCACCACTCGACGGGAAGGGAAGAAACAGGGAAAGGCATATTGGGCTCAGACTGGGCCGAAATCGCGTAGCCAGGCCCGCGCGGAGGGGTGGTCGGCGCACGCTTCCGCGCCGACAGTCGGTCGGCGCGGATGATTTACCGGAGCCAGGCTCCTCCGTTCGTCACCGAACCAATCAGGCCCCAAATCGCTGCGCGGGAACGGTAACGGGAATGCTCGCCGGGGATGGTGAGGCAAAACCCCGTTGCCAGAAACGTGCTGTTCAAGTTGGTTGCTGAGCAGCTGCAGGTGGGGACGCGCTTCGATCGAAGACCAGTGTCCAGACAGCTGGCCAGCAAAAGCAACTGCCACTGCTCTCCCAATTCCAATTCCAATTTCGAAGAGAGGGGAAAACAATCACCACCCTTCCACCAAAAGCGATCCCCGTTCTGCCCCGCCACGATGGAGTTCTCCGCGTCGGATGATGGCTCCGTGTCCGCCGCCGGGTTCGCGTCGGGGGCAGCCTCCGCGTCCGTGGCATGGTCGCGTCTTCCCGGGCGCCTCCCGTCGGGAAGGCGACTTCCGTCGTCTTCGCATCGGGATCTGCGACGTTCACGTGGGATTCCATGGCGTCTTCCATGGAGGCACTAGGGATGCACTATTCCTCGTCCGACAGGTGGCCACGCTTGGCGTGCGTGGTGGCGGCCGCCTTGCCTACCTCGCCGGCCTCGGTGTCCGCGCGCACCGCTTCGCTCTGCCGTGTCGTTGTGCACCGCCGCTCTCGCCGTGTCCTCGCCGGCCTTTCGCTCTTCTCCAGCCAGTGACCCGCTCATACACGCACCGTCTTTGTCGCGTGCAAAGCAGCGAAGCGCGCCGCACGGCCGATCGCGAGCTGGCCCGTACTTCCCGCACATGAGCGCGAGGTGTTCGACATGGTGCACAAGCTGTTCGGGCGCCGGAAGAATGGCCGCCGCGTTGACAAAGATGCGCCCGGAGAAGAAGGCGTGGTACATGAGGAGTTGCATCGCTGAAGCCTATGCTCGAAGCCTCGACCCCGCCCTGGTCTCAAGGGCATACAGATTGCCCTGCAGGCCGAGTTGGGCGTTCTGGAGAGGCAGCAGGTCATCGGTGCCACCGCCAAGGTACCCTCACCCGTCACCGCTGCCGCCCGACATCTCCGCCGCGCCAGGGTGCCCGCCCTTGCGCGTCCAGGCCGAGGCGCCGCAACTCGCGCCGTGCTGCCCGCTCCTCCAGTTGTTTCCCACGGCCGATCTCTACACCAGAGCGCGACAGGGTGACGACGGCGTGGATCGCCTAGCCGAGATCCTCGGCACCCTGGACCAGTGACGAAGCTAGCAGTGGGGCTAGTAGGGCTCAAGCCCCCTAAAATCCGATAATCAAGGTTAATTACTGTAGCAAAAATAAAAATCACTATTAAATCTTTATGCAAATTAACATCTTCTTTATTCAGCCCCACCTAAAATTTTTTCAGCCTTCGGCACCCTGGACGGTGACAGCCCTCACCAGGTCAGCGTGCCCAATCCCGTCGGTGGCGCGGTGGCCTTGGTGCGTGCTCTCCTGGGCGGGCGCGATGGCGGCGTCGCAACTCACGCCAGTGTCTGCAGCGACGCCACTGCGTTCCTGCACTGGCTGCTGCGGATGCCGGTGGCACAGGCAGCGCAGAGCCCCATTCCTGCTACAAAGGTGAACAGGGCATCACGATGTGGTGCGTGCAAGACCCTTCAGATCAAATGCCCTGACAGCTGCACGTTCGCGCCGTATTTCCCGGCCGCCAAGATGGATCAATTCGCATTGGTGCGGCAGGTGTTCGAGCTCAGCTACATCCGCGATACGCTTCAGGGCCGGAACAGCAATGTGCCCCAGGAAAGGATGGAGGAGTGCGTCGGCTCTCTCGTGCAGGTTGCTAAGGACCTCGTCAATGCTCACACCACTGGATATCTCCCCTCCATATGCCAGTTGATGCAGAAGCTCCAGGAAGGACACGGTCAGATCACTCTCGCTGATGATGTGCCGATGACCAAGCAGGGAGGAGTGGTAGACAGCACCACGCCGACTGCAGTGACCAGTGCTGAAGATCTTGGCGTCAGCAAAGAAGAAGAAGCATCGGCAACTTCAACTTCGGATGATGGTGTCCCTCGCAAGAAGGCTAGGTTAGATTAGTTCGTGCCGTTCCTTAATCACCCCCCGCCTTATATGCTTTGCTCATTCGGGTTAATGTCCTTGAAAACTAAGTGTGAGACTGGATAGTTGGTACCGTTAATCACGCGCCTCAGAATTTGATGAGATGGGATCTTTGCTCGTTGCGTTAACATTTGTGACACAAGTCTGAGACTGTTTGTGAGATGATAGTAGGTGTTGGACACCGTACTTAATGCATTCGGATGATATTTGGTGGTCAAAATATTGAATGGATTAGCCATGCTTCTTGTCTTATTGAGCAGATTTAATGATCTTCAGTTTTGAAATATTGAATGGATTAACAATGCTTCTTGTCTCCTTGAGCAGAATTAATGATCTTCAATGTTGAGCAGTTGGGCATTAATTTTATGCATGTGTACCAAGAAGGCATGGACTGCTCGTAGAAATGTTTCTTTCTTTGAATGTCACAGGAATTTATTACTCTGATGTCATTAAAGTAATATTAATAATTGCCTGTATGTTTATTCGATTTCGTGTGTCCTCCTCACCAAGTTTCGGGTCTTCCGTCCGCTCTGTACTCGGAAGTTTTTGACGAGAAAGAAGACGGGTTTTTGGACAAGTTTCAGTCCGAATCACGCACGGGCACAAAGAAGAGATAATTCTTGTCGGACACGAGTCCAAACATGGACCGATGCGCGCGTGCACCATATATATACTTATATAAATCCACGTTTGTTCAATCGATCGATTCGACGACTTTATCCATGGATCTTGTGTGCGACACGCTCATGGTTGAGGAGATCCTCCCGCGCCTGCTACCCAATTGCCTCCTCCGCTTCGCAGCCACGTGCCGCCGTTACAAGGCCCTCGGGCGCCGCCCTGACTTCGCCGCCCGGTACTGGCAGCGCACGGGCGCCTTCTTCCAGCCCCTGAACAAGCCGGTGGAGTTCGCTCCGTGCTTCCTGACCAGCCCGCCAACCCCAGGGCCAGGGGCTCTCGCCGCGGACGAAAACGATATGCCCGGCGCGGACCTGGCGTTCCTGCCTGAGACCAGCGCGGAGGAGAAGGCCTACCTGCGACACGTCGGCCGTGACCCGGAGCATGGCATTGCCATCGTGCACTCCGCGGGTGGCCTGCTGTTGTGCAGCAGAGGTCACCGATGTGCGCACCGATGTTCGCAACCCCATGACATGGCAGTGGGTAGCCCTCCCGGAGGTGCCGTTGCCCGTTTGCGATCACTATGGACACCTGACGGTGGCCACCGCGGAAGAAGATGGCGGGGCCGCGGAGGGCTTCCAAGTGGTCCTAGCCAACCACCCTCGGCATTGGCTGAAACCAGGTGGGCTGTTGGACCTTCGGGTGTTTACTTCCGACATTGGCCAGTGGGAGACGAGACAACTGCTAGCAGGCCCCATTCCCTCCGTCGCCTCCGAGGCTTTCTACCTGCCGCCAATACTCGGCCAAAGTGGCACCTCATACTGGATGTTGTACGAAAAAAACACGGCGGTAGCATACAACGGTGCTGCCGTTGGTGCTACCGCATCCATCCGAGTGATCACGTTGCCTGACGGCCTCGTCCATGGCAGTTGGACCCGTTGCATAGGGGAGCGCAATGGCGGGGGGCTCCGGTACATGCAATCTCACGATCTATCGGTGCTCGAGGTGTGGGATACATCGTCACACGGCCAAAGTGATATAGATTGGACGTTGGTGCATAGAGTTGACATTGCGGAGTTGATGGAAAGGAACCCAGAAGCAGCCGCGTTTCTGCGTGACAAGAACCCCAGCGATTGGAGCTACCACCATATCAAACCGATCGGCATCCACCCGACCGATGACGATGTCGTCTTTGTGTCGCTACCTGGGGCAGCGTTCGCCTACTCCATTGAGCATGGGACAATGAATCTGCAGTGCACACATAATTGTTTCTTCATAACTTCGGCTGACACATTCCCAGTACGTGCACCCACATTTCCCGGTACGGATTCCAGAGATAAGGAACTCATCAGTTGTGGCATCGCCAAGAAAAACGTGCATCATATGTTGGAACAAAAAGGAAGAGAAATCTATCAGCCATGACCTCGATACCGAACCGGACCTAATGTACAAAATCAACCACCTATGCTATTCCCACATCTGTCTAGAAGATTAGAGGCCGGACAAAGCCCTTGTGAAGATGAGTCATCTCTCGGACTACATAGCCCTAACCACTTAACTGCCCCCAGTTCTAGGCATGGGACAAAAGGGTGGCTCGGACACAAGTGCATGAAACCCATCTAGAAGATCCTGGATCCCCTCGAAACAAAAAAAGAGTCCAATATTCCTTCAAAAAAAAAAATCAAGAAGGTCCAAGGCCGATAGAAGTGCGATAGATGGACTCAATTTGAATGAACTAATTAATTTTGTGTTTCGCTAGAACATATATTGTTTGATTTTGTTAGGATTAATTAGATTAATTAATTAGTGATCAATAGGATAATCACCATCATTAGCACGTGCTAATGACGGTAACTGTACAGACCCTTCAAAGGGGCATCGTAGGGCCTAAGCCACCGATTGGCACCGTATATAGTTTACTGTACAACAGGGAATACATCAATCAGTCATAATCATCGACAAATCATTATCGTCATACAATTCCCATCAACACAAAACACGTTATCACGCACTTGACTGCTCTGTTCTCCGCTGAAGCCGTAGGCCAGAGAGTAGAAGGAGATCGCCGGAGTATTCACCGGAATTTGCCGTCGCCCTTCAACAACGGTAGTGATGCCGATGGTTCCCCCCACTCCTTCCATGAATGCGATGGTAGACACCATCACGGACGCCGTTGAGTCGGCGTACGCCCGCAGCAACCTCGTCGGACCTCCACCGCGCTCCAACAGTCCAGTTCGCGCCGGGCGTCTGCCCGACGCACCGGAGCAGGGTCGTGGCCGCCGGGCTTCGCCTTCGACCTCGACATCGCTCTTCCCCGCGCTGCTCCGCCTCCGCCCGGAACCTCCTACGCCGATGTGGCGGCCAACCGCCACCAGGAGCACCGCCTGACTGCGTTACCACCGGCGGCCGCCCTCGGTGCGGCCTTGGCCTCTTCCTCCTCCCTCGGTGAAGGGGAGGCCTCTCCCCGCCGCTAAAGCGGCATTGAAGGGCTGGCGGGGCGAATCCGCCGTTCTTGGTTCGCCGGGAACGGGCAGGACGCGCCCCGTCGGCCGGCCTCCATGGCCAGTGCTCGGGCCTCGGCCTTGTGCTCGCCATGGGAGGAAAGGGGAGAGGGAAGCGCGGTGGATCTACTCTATTGGAGGCAGCAGCTAGCGGTGACGGATGGTGGCGGACTTGATGCGGCGACGACGGCGGCGGACCAGCGGCGGCGGCGGCGGACCAGCGGAAGCGGCCGGTGGCGGGGCGGTTTAAAGGGCCACGGCCGAGTGGGCTTGACGGGCCGGCCAAGGGCGCTTGCGCCTGAGCAGGCTAAGGCCCCTATTTGGGCTGCCAAGGCCGCTGGCTGGGCCAGTTTGCTGCGGGCTACTGCTTTCATTTAGGCTATTTCTTTCTCTTTTTCTGTTTATATTTTCCAGTAATTCTATTTATTGATCATAGCAGTAATTACCTTGATTAGCATATGACTTGATAAGTTTAGTTTATGCAAAATATCAGTGGCTTGTAATTGTTATGACTGCTCTGTAAATTACAGGATCATTGGAGATTGTATATTATTTGTGGTTTTAATTATATTATTATGCAATCTCTTGTTTATTTCTATTATATTTTTGATATATGTGGTGCGCCAAATCACAATTAGTATCACATATATATTACTACAATAAATTCATTTATTTGTTTGGCATATATTGGTGCACCAAAACCACCCTTTGCACCAATATATAGGTTATTTTTGTAGTAAATAA
The DNA here is from genome assembly GCA_015847255.1 of Hyparrhenia diplandra. Classification (NCBI taxonomy): domain Eukaryota; kingdom Viridiplantae; phylum Streptophyta; class Magnoliopsida; order Poales; family Poaceae; genus Hyparrhenia; species Hyparrhenia diplandra. Next base: position 294,554 of record JADLZK010013142.1, read on the forward strand.
TAGAAATTAAGTATGTTGGTGCCCCCAACCACACTTTGCACCACATACAAGTTATTTTTGCTAGTGACTTAGTTGCAAATTTAACTATGATTATTAACTTTGAATAAGTTAAAACTTGCAATATATAATATCTTAATTATTTTGATTAATCAACATAAGGCAATGGAGTCTATGGCAAAGGCTGCGCGTTTAGTTTCTTGTAAACTATTCTGCTCGAGACCGTGCCATAGCAGTGATCTAATCACCTGTTGCTGAGAGGTCTACATCTTGTTTCCTAGAAACTCGATGATTACCTACACCGTGTTGTTAATCAAAATAAAAAGTTTTGGATTAATTCTTAGTCATCACATTGTTTTGTATTACATGAGGTAGTAGAGTCCTAAGCAAAGGCTCGCGCTTAATTCCTAGTGAATTATACCGCCTTTGAGACCGTGCTTAGGCAGCAATTCACTTTGCCTACTATAAAGATCTACTCTTTGTCATTGACATAGAGATTATCTTGTCTTGCGTATTACAAAAATTTGTGATGATTAGATTATAAGGTCTACACATTTTATGTGACTACCTATAATCCAAAAACTATGATAACATATCCAATTAAAATATATTGCATTGAAAATTACAACGATATCATATCAAATTTTAATTTACCATACGGTAGATTAATTAGCCCATGGTTGTTCACATAGGAACATGGCGACCACTAGGGAGTTCGACCGAACTTGCCCTAGATGGTAGTAATTACCCTACATGGGCTACTGATATCAAGATAGCGCTTTTGCATCTCGTAGTCTTTTGGCTACAATCCAGGAACCCCTGGCTGGGGTTGTCCCGCAAGACAAGCACACCTTTTTCTCGCTTTAGCGTTGCTACGGTATTATATCCATAAGGACCTTAAAGCTGAATATCTTATGATTGAAAATCCTCGTGAATTATGGGTCGCTCTTAAAGAGCGATATGAACAACAAAAGGAACTTATTTGGCCCGAGGACAATTATGAATGGAATCACTTACGCCTCCAAGATTTTAAAAGCGTGGCTGATTATAATCATTACGTTTTTAAAATTTGTTCCAAGTTGAAATTTTTGAGAAAGAGCCAATAGACGCAGAGAAAATAGAGAAAACACTCTCTACTATGCTCCCCGTCGATAGACTATTGCAACAGCAATACGGGGCTCATAATTACCAGCAATATTCCCAACTTATCCATACGTTATCTCAGGCAGAAAAACATGATGAACTTCTTTTAAAGAATCATCATAAGCGCCCGTTGGTTCGGCGCCACTACCCGAGGTTCATAACGTCTGAGAAATTCAAAGGGAATAAAAATAAGTTCAATGGATGCGGTCCAAAGAACAATTTTGGTAAACGCAAATTCAACAAGAAACAAAGGTTTCATAAGAGGAATAAGGATAATAAAGATCCTAAGGACAATGCGAAACCCAAAAAAATGACGAAAGTGTCATCGTTGTGGGCATTCTTTGCATTTTGCCAAGGATTGCCGTGCACCTAAGCATTTGGTTGCTTTGTACCAAAAGTCTTTGAGAGAGGCCAAGCCAGCAGGAGATAAAAGATATGAAGCACACTTCAATCTTACATTTGAAGCTACCCCAGAAGAGAGTTGTTCCAAGCAGGCCCCTAAGCAAAGGAACAACAAGCCTCTAAGTTTGGAAGAGGATCTTCCATCTATGGACAATATGCTCCTAGATTTTGGATCTGGAGACATATTTGGAGATTTAGAGTGATCTCCTCAAATTTGATATCGGATTTGATATCCATTTGTAAATATCTAAGTCGTACATAGTTATTTGGATTGCTTGTTTAGTATGCTTGCGAGTTGTATAAACTAGTTTGATTTATTATCTAGTTATACATACTCTTATACATTGTAAATATCATACTCCTTTATATTTGATATTTAATATATTGTATGATATTCTATATATATTATTATATGTATTTAAATTATACTTGCTTTAAATATAGATGTCATTGAAAAAAACAATCCTAAGGAGGAAGAACTATGTCTTGTGGACTCATGTACCACAAACTCTATACTTAGAGAAATGAAATATTTCCGGACTCTTAAGAAACGAGAAGGAAATATTATGACCATCGCAGGGTCGCGATGCAACAATAGTTGGTTCGAGGCGAGCCACTATTATTCTCCCTATGGGTACCCTACTTACTATAGAGGATGCTTTATTGTATCCTAATTCAACTCGTACCCTTCTAAGTTATAGAGATATCCATAAGAATGGTTTCCATGTGGAAACACATCAGGATAATAAAGAGGAATTTCTTCTCTTAACTAAACATACGCGATTTGGCAAACAAATATGCGAAAAGTTTTCTTCACTCCAAACTGGATTGTACTTCACATACATAAAGCCCGTTGCTCATGTTGCTTATAAGATAATTTTTCAAGACGTCGATACATTCCGTAATCGGCATGATCGACTTGGGCATCCTGGAATAGGAATGATGCGGAAAAATTAAAGCAATTCCATAGGTCATGAAAGAGAAAAGATAAAATTTCCCCAAGATAAAGATTTTGGTTGCCTTTGCATGTGCAACAGGGAAATTAATTTTAAGACCATCATATCTTAAAATTCAAGCAGAACCACTCAAATTCCTTGAAAGAATTCAAGGAGATATTTGTGGTCCGATCCAACCATTATCGGGGCCGTTCAGGTACTTCATGGTATTGATAGACGCATCTACGCATTGGTCTCACGTGTCTCTTTTGTTGACACGCAACCATGCTTTTGCCAAAATAATGGGCCAACTTATCAAGTTGAAGGCTCATTATCCTGAACATCGGATTAAATCTATCCGAATGGACAATGCTGCTGAATTCTCATCCCGTGTCTTTAATGATTATTGCATGGCATTAGGAATTCAGGTTCAGCACTCTGTACCATACGTACACACTCAAAATGGTTTGGCTGAATCTTTGATTAAAAGAATCAAGCTCATTGCAAGACCTATGCTCATGAATTGCAAATTGCCTTTGTCGTGTTGGGGTCACGCAGATTACGCATCTTTGCCGACCTAATCCAACTATGACCAACTGCATATCATGATAACTCCCCATTACAGTTAGTACGTGGGAATCCTCCCAGTATTTCCCATTTGCGTAAATTTGGGTGCGTTGTATACGTACCCATCTCACCACCTAAGCGAACCTCTATGGGCCCCCACAGGAAATTGGGCATCTATATCGGATATTCATCTCGGGTCAATTATTAAGTACTTAGAGCCTCTTGCTGAGGGGGATCTATTTTCTGCCGGTTCATTTGATTGTATATTTAATGAGGATCATTTCGGGCATTAGGGGAGAATTGTACCAAAAAAAGAATGCCGGGAAATAGAATGGAATGCAAAAGGCATTTCATTTTCAGATCCACGTACTTCAAAAAAGCTGAACAACGGGTTCGAGAATTATTGATTTGCAAAATATTGCAAATAATCGCGCGACGCTTTCTCAGATTATAAAGGTGTCACAAAGTCTATTCATCCTGCTAGGAACGTGCCAGAAAGAGTGGAGGTACCTAACAAAACCACTCACCTCCATATTGGCAATAAGAGGGGGAGAAGCACTTCCAAGAAGCAAGATGCGAATGCTTGCAAGCAAAAGAAGACTATAAATGCATCTCAACCTTTGGTTGAAAAACACCTAGAGGACATTTCATGTCCCGTGGATATTATAATCCACAAGCCATTTCGGATATGTGCATAAACACTCGGGCTGGAACATCGGAAGACCCAAGTTCCATCGTATTGGGAAATCATGAGGAACTAAGGGTAGATGAAATAGCTATAAATTTCATTGAGACTGGAGAATCTTATGACCGTAAGTCCATAATAGTCGACTGTTACTTCTCTAAGGAGATTGCAAATATCCTTCAAACCGATCGGATCCCAAGTCTATGACTGAGTGCAAGAAGCGCTCGGACTGGGATAAATGGAAGGTTGCAATAGAAACAGAGATTGCCTCGCTTAATAAAAGGAAGGTATTTTCGGCAGTAATGCCAACACCTTCTGGTATCTTCCCTGTGGGATACAAATGGGTTTTCGTCCGTAAAAGGAATGAAAACAACGAAGTGGTGAGATATAAAGCAAGGCTCGTGGCACAAGGCTTTACGCAAAGGCCCGGCGTTGATTTCAACGAAACTTACTCTCAAAGAATGAGCGGTATAACTTTTCGATACTTAATAGCACCGGCAAAGTACAAAATCGTCTATCTATGCGGTTGATAGACGCCGTGACCGCATACTTATATGGGTCATTAGATTCGATATATACATGAAAGTTTCTAATGGAATCGGTATACCGAACCCCAAGGCAAATCGCAACATGTATTGCATTAAGTTGCGAAGTCATTATATGGCTTAAGCGGGCCAAAGCCGAATGTGGTACAATCGGTTAAGTGAATTCCTCAAGTTGAAGGGATACACAAATAATGATGACTGCCCATGCGTCTTCATTAAAAAATCATCAACAGGATTTTGTATCATATCGGTATATGTCGATGATCTTAATATCATCTATCAGCGGTGAAACCGATATTAATGAAGCACGTCATCATTTAAAGACGGAGTTTGAGATGAAGGATTTGGGTAAAACCAAATTCCGCTTAGGTTTACAACTTGAGCATTTATCTTCCGGGTGTATTTATACATCAATCCGCCTATGTCGAAAAGATATTGAAGAAATTCAATATGGACAAGTCATATCCAACAAAGACTCCCATGGTAGTAAGATCCTTAGATGTTGAGAAGGATCCTTTTAGACCAAAGGGAAAAGAAGAAAACATATTGGGACATAATGTTCCATATCTAAGTGCCATTGGAGCACTTATGTATCTTGCTAACAATACCCGGCCGGATATTGAATATGCAGTTAATTTATTAGCAAGACATAGTGCTGCACCTACCAAACGTCATTGGGTAGGAGTAAAAACGATATTAAGATATCTGAATGGCACTAGAGATCTTGGATTATTCTATAGCAGAAATCAAGATCCGATTTTGTTAGGATATACAGATGCTGGTTATTTATCAGATCTCCATAATGGCAGATCACAAACAGGCTTTGTATTCTTGCAAGGTGGAACAGCAATATCTTGGAAGTCTTCAAAGCAGACATTAGTGTCTACATCCACCAATCATTCTGAGATAATAGCTTTATATGAGGCATCACGCGAATGCGTATGGCTCCGCAGAATGATAAACCACATAATACAATCTTGTGGTATTGGTGCAGTAGATACACCGACAATTATCTTTGAGGATAATTCGGCATGTGTTACTCAGATGGAGTCAGGATATATTAAGAGTAATATGACTAAGCATATTATTCCTAAGCTATTCTACCCCCACGAACTCCAAAAGAATGGAGAAATTGAAATCTTGCAAACTAAGTCTTGTGATAATCTAGCAGATTTATTCACAAAGTCTCTACCATATTCCTCATTTCATAAATGCATTGAGGGCATTGGTATGAGAAGACTTAGAGATTTGCAGAAATCAGGGGGAGAATCTCTTTAAGATATATCCTGTATAAACATCACATTACACTCTTTTCTTTATATGAGTTTTGCTCTTTTAGAGTTTTCTCACTTAAAGTTTTTAATGAGGTAATGTTAACACATAGCAATTGTCATATTATCTATTTTTTCCTCACGAGAGGTTTTTCAAGACAATATCCGACATATTGATCTATGATCAAAATTATTTCTAGACTATGTCTTTAAGATTACTTAAAGGGTCTATAAACATTGGGTTGTATATATCAAGGCGTTTCTCCTTATTTTTCCCATCGGGTTTTAAGGAATTTTACGGTATATCGATATACTTTGATTTTTTTTTTCCCACAGGGTTTTTCAAAGAATTCAAAGACTATGACTGACGATTATACAATGGTGCCTACACAAGATTTTATAAAGTCTATACAAGATCTATTGATCAAGGGGGAGTGTTAGGATTAATTAGATTAATTAATTAGTGATCAATAGGATAATCACCATCATTAGCACGTGCTAATGACGGTAACTGTACAGACCCCTTCGAAGGGGCATCGTAGGGCCTAAGCCACCGATTGGCACTGTATATAGTTTACTGTACAACAGGGAATACATCAATCAGTCATAATCATCGACAAATCATTATCGTCATACAATTCCCATCAACACAAAACAGATTTGACTGCTTTATTTATCTTGAATACATGCTGCTATTTGTGTTCCAATCCTCTCTCTTCTCTAGTTCCCCACGCTTCAAGTATTTCACTAGGAATCTTTGGATGTTATTATATATTGTATATAACTTCTCTTTCTCTTCCCCTTTACGTTCGCCCAAATTATTAGAATAATTTTGGAGGGTTTTCCTATAAATTTTTATTTTGAATATGACCTCACTTTGGATCTATTGGCCTTATTATTACAATACAGTTGAGTTAAAGGTATATATATGTTTGGATTACAACTGGATTACTATAATATATAAATTCTATAGAAAAATTGTCCTTGCTTGATTTTTAACATCTTTGGAACTTACAAGATTTTTAAAAGGCTCCTACATGCTTCATTTTGGATTGACTGTGAAAATTAACTTGTCGTGCGGAAGAACACCTTTGAGAAGTCTTTGGTGGGTATACTTTTCAATTGTATCATGAGCACCATAGAAAGAATTTTCATGGAGAAACATATTGCCACACGCCGATAAGGGCCATATCTTCTGTAGGTGCTCGTGGGCCAAATTGGGCCCGTGGAGGGGTGCCGCCGCCGCCATCGCGCCCGACGCCGCGCGGCCCGCCCTAGGCGCAGGGGAGGCGCCCAAAGCCGCTACCGCCATTGTTGCCTTTGAGTCCAAGATATGTTAGGAAATAAGAGATTGAGATTAGGGAGGTTTAGTGTTAAAAGAAGAATCCAATTTGATAAGGATCTCCTAGTTTGCTTAGGAGTCAAGTCTTGTCGGGACTATAATATGAGGAGTTTGTAGTCAATTGAACTCAAGTAAAACTAAAGTCGACCGAAAGCTCTTTTGCTTCGGGTCAACAAGCTCTATTGGCTCTCTCGCTCAAACCCCCGCCGCCCCGCCATGCTCGTGCTCGCGCCAAATGCCTTGAAAGCTAGCGAGGGGAGGGGGGCAAGCAGGCTCCGGCCCCCCCATTGCCGGGTATGTGGAGCCCTCCTAAGCCCCCTTAAATTTTTTAAGTATAATTACATACCTTAAGAGAGGCTAAGCTTGATTAGACATTGTTCAGCCCATCCTAAAATTATTTCTGGCTTCGTAGCTGCTGCCGCCCACACGCTCGCAGCCGCCGCTACGGCTACCCTACCCATCGTGCCGCCCACGCTGCCGACCGCCTTCCACGCCTCACCCTCACACATATTTTTAATTTATAAATGTAATATTCTTTTCAACATGCATAGTTTTATGAAAAGTCATTTTTCAAATGAAGATTTGTTTTGGAAATTCTTCTATGAACATACCACACCATATTATTTTTCAAAATTCAGCATATATCATACAAAAAAAAATGGTTTATGGTGTAGTGTATCAAATTTGTATCTAAGGGAAATTGGTTGAGGTTGGTCAAATATATTTTTTCTTTCTGAAGAATAAATTTGTCTTCTTTATTGGGCTACAGGACTTTAACTTCGGCCCGTATCCTACTGGGCCGGCCTTGCCATCAGTAGTGTGTCCAATAAAGCAGCCCACCTCGTTCAAGGCCATCCACCTCAACCCTCTACGGATCCACCAAGTCCACCACTCTACCTCGGCGGGCGCTCAAGGCCGCAGCCGTGGTGATGAATCGACCGTCATCGTCCACGAGCATCGGTCGGGCGTCATTGCAATATCCCTCCTCTCCGGATTACCGCCAACCCGATGCTCGGGTGGACCATTTCTCTGTCATCTATGTTCCCAATCACCATCGGGCCGTGAGGCAAAGGGGATTATGTATGATTGCTGAAAATGAAGGCCATATTCCGTCGAGACTATTGCCGCTATGACATATATTCTTGCTATGTCTACAAGAGATAAGAATGGATGTTTGCCTTGGCGATTGATTAAGTAAGAGTTTATGTTCCAAAGTCTGAACTTTATTTTTCGCCTCAAATGCAATGTTGCTTTGAGCTCGTGTGTTTTTCTCGCTTAAGCTGCAAAGCATTGATAGGTGTATTTTAGGAACATGCTAATAATTTCAGCCCTGCAAGATGTAAACAGGTCGTCTACATGCATCAAGTTTGGTACATTGCAAATTGCTAAAAAATTTGTATGTGGTATTTGCTAAGTTCACCTCGGCCCTGATACATGTGAGACAAGATATGGAGACGAGGAGTTCGCATTACCAGCAACACCAAAGGTTGATTGACTTGTTGCAACAAAGTTAAGATCTATGTTGGTTTCCAAATCCATGGTACCCTCCATGACCTTGATGACATCAGACATCTGAGGACGTCTTTCTCAATCAATCTACAAACACCACATTGCGAGCTTCATCACTTGTATTACTTCTTGCTTGTGCACATTCATATCATTACTGTGATTGTTGATCAAATCGCTAACCCGACCATTCTTCACCCTTTCTTCCAATAATGTAATGAGATGTGTGCTCTCTTCGATCCGGAGGTTTCTAACTTCTTTCTTCCGCCGATGATTTCCATGACCACAATACCAAAGCTATATATATCAGCCTTCTCGTGATTTGTGAAGTCGACCATTCAGAGCCAAATACCCGGGTGTGCCTCGATTCTCGTAATCACTTGGCTCGTATCCCTATCAATGAGCTTGCAGGTCCAAAGTTAGAAAGTTTAGCATTAAATCGTCATCTAGTAGGATATTTTGTGGTTTGACATCCAAGTGAGCAATTCTCTTTGTGCACTCTTCATGAAGTCTTGCAACGTGTTCTCCAGGTCGTAAGAGTAGTTTGGTTACCTTGTCCGTTATATATGTCCAATGATCCTCTAGGCATAAACTCATAAACCAAGAGCTTGTGTGATCTCTTGCACGTAAAACCAATGAGCCTCACTAGATTGATATGGTGGATCTTTGTTAAATACATATGAACCATATGCATGCTGTCAAAATGCAACTTCAGCTTTTATTGGTGAGGGTAGCTTTCTTGATTTGAATTGATCACTTAAAGTTGGTGATCACTTGTGGAACCACCATTTGATGTATTAGATATCACTTGAGTGAATCATGAATACCATGTGAAGAGGGTGATACCACGTGTAGGAATATGATATATCTTGCAATGTGGATGCCACTTGAAAAGATTTATCAATTATAACCAATTCTTGAACTAGATTATTTCCATGAGCTTCTTTCTTGATGACTTGAACTAAAATGATTTGCCTTAGTTTCCAAGTCGGTTTGATCCAATGACAAGCTTCTTCACACCTCACAAAGTATAAGGGTTATCTTGCCAAAGTTGTACTTGTCACTTGATAGCAATCCAAACTAGATCAAGTACTTGGGATCACTAGCTCATGAACAAATTCATATACATATCACTAGATCATATAAACATTCAAGCAATAGTGATAAGAGATGAATTCAAAACTTTCATTTGTCATGCATGATCCTAATAAGCATGTACTATATGCACTAACCGCATACTAGTAAGGGATGAAATGATCATGCACATTACAATGATACCTTTGCTATCTTGGAGTAGAGGATAGTCAAATGATTTCAATTTTGCTCCGCAATAGCAATGTGAAGTCCATTTATAAGCTTCTTGGTGAAGACCAAATATACCAATATGATTTCTATGCTTCACTAATATGAAATGAGAACCACTTATGATCAAGTGCACTTTCTTCATGTTGTGGTTGGCTTGCTTTTCCTTTTGAACTTTACTTGCATGAGAGAATACCAATTGAATTGCATGAATATACTCTCTTTTTGGGTGTTGCTTGCTTTCTTTTGATCAACCCTTTTGATTTCTTCAACTAAGCATCTTGAATATTCCTAGATCATCACTTCCATGTTGGCCTTCCAAGTCTCTACTTGTCAATCCCACTCATGGGCACCAAACCCTCTCTAGGAGAAGTGATTT